>LKNJ01001852.1:0-12849 GCA_002120245.1 Maccullochella peelii | reverse complement strand
CTTTTAACAGGGAGAAACCTCGAGCAGAACCAGGCTCTGGGTGGGCGGTCATCTGCCTCAACCGGTTGAGTTGAGGGAGAGATAGAGAGAGAGCAGGAGGAAAGTGAACATGCAGTAGCACAGTACAGTTCAGTTCTACATACAGATGTAAATTAGCAGTACTGGAAATAGTATTAATGTTAATACAAATAAANCACAAGCAACAGTGGCAAGGAAAAACTCCCTTTTAACAGGGAGAAACCTCGAGCAGAACCAGGCTCTGGGTGGGCGGTCATCTGCCTCGACCGGTTGGGTTGAGAGAGAGAGAGAGAGAGAGAGAGAGAGAGAGAGAGAGAGAGCGCATGAGGAAAGTGAACATGCACTTGCACAGCGCAGTTCAGTTCTACATACAGATGTAAAGTAGCAGTATTGGAAGTAGTATTAATGTTAACACAAATAAAAGTAATAGCAATGCGATAGTAGTAATAAGTCCAAAGATAACAATAACAGCAGCGGCTGCCGAGCAGCAGCACGGGGGCAGTGGNGAGGGAGAGATAGAGAGAGAGCAGGAGGAAAGTGAACATGCAGTAGCACAGTACAGTTCAGTTCTACATACAGATGTAAATTAGCAGTACTGGAAATAGTATTAATGTTAATACAAATAAAAGTAATAGCAATGCGATAGTAGTAATAGTAGTAATAAGTCCAAAGATAACAATAACAGCTGCCCCAGGAAGAGAGGGAAGAGAGCTGGGCTACGAGCTAAGCTAACCCAGCTTGGACCTAAGGCTACTCCACTACCCAGCCTACTCCTGGGTAACGTCCGGTCACTGGAAAATAAAATGGAAGAAATAAGACTCAGGCTAACATAACAACGTAAACACATTTAAAGTATAAGCCACTTTTAAATTGCACTGCTAACAATTTTGTGTTCATTGTCAAACTTTGCTCACATAATATTCAATTTAATCAGTTGAGAGGGTCACTGCTGAGCCTCACTGTGTGGGTGAACAGCTTGGTTGTTAGATGAAGCAATTACCCCAAAAAATCTCCAGCACTTCTAATTACACCATCTCCAGCAACTGCAATTATTCTCCCAAACAAGGAAACTGCTGTTCTTTGTCAGACCTTGCCCTTTGTCAAGCGGCCTAATTTGTCGCTTAAAGAGAAACACGGTTTTAGCACTTTCACCAGTATAAAATATATGTGATGGAAGGACCTATCCTGCATGCTCTGCTCACTTGTTCTTTTATGTACTACTTTTATTCTGGACATCTTTTTATGGTGTACAGTAGTTCACACCTCTACACCTTATGTAAACACATATTGGATTTAAAGGACTAGTTCAACATTTTGGGTATTCATTATTATTACATTACATTATTACATTCATGTGCTTTCGTTCTGTGAGTGCCACGAGAAGATCAATATCAATCTCATGTCTGTGTGTTAAGTACAGAGCTAGAGTCAGAAAGTGGTTAGCCTAGCTTAGCATAAAGACTGGAAACAGGGGGAAACAGCTAGCCTGACTCCACCAACACCTCTAAAGCTCACTAATTAACATGTTGCATCTCATTTGTTTAATCTGTACACAAACAAAAATGTAAAAATGGTTTTAAGAGGAGCTGTGTTGGAACTATTTAGCGATGGACAATCATTTAGTTTATCCATCCTCCCAGCACGTCTGTGCAGTGTCTCTGGCTACAGTATGGGCTGCCAGATACAGTTGGTGAGAAAAGGTTTGGTTTTGGTCTCTGTACAGGCACGAAGGTACCAAACCTGGTAACCTCAGGAAGCTGCAGTCACTGCACCTAGCCGTTGCTCACCAAGAAGTAGTTCCACCACGTAATTCCTCCTAAAACCACAAACAGCCCCTTTCTACATTTCTGTTAAACAGACAATGTGTTCATGAGTGAACTTTAGAGGTGTTGGTTGGTTGGCTATAACCACATGTTTAGCTATCCCTTGAAATATGTTATGTGAAACGTGGAGTTTGACCTATTAGTATGTAGACTGTCGGCACAACTGCAGTCCACAATGTTTCAAATGTCAAGAGGCTTGTGGTGGGGCCTTTGGCAAGCTGCACTTACATAACTGTGGCGCGTGGAGACTGGCAAAAAAGGTATGGACTGGAGCAATGGACAGTGTAATGATCTGGTGCCTCTTTGTGTACAGTAGCAGCATAATTTTCTGCCATACAGCAGGATGATTCCTCTGCATGGCCAAAAGACCCAGAGTCTTCCACCATTGTTTTCCGGCCAATTTACAGCTGAATCAGACAGCCGCATCACCAGTGTCATTGTTCAACCAGCTCATTAGCTCAACCATGAACCCACTTTTTGATTTTAATAGGTAGGAAGACGTCATCACACCATTTATTTACTGTGATAACTCGACAAAGCAGCTCCTCATCTTTATAAGCTCGTTAGATAAAAGGGCACTTATCGACCTACAGTACTGTGTGAATGGCAAGTTGCATTACCTCACTGCACAAGCTGAACTCCTGCCTCCTGCTTCTCATGTCTGTCCAGGGCTAATGAGCTCTGCTGACTCATGGAACAGGTGGCAACATGCCCACAGTCATTTTTAATGAGCTGCGCCTGGATCTAACACTACTGCATGTAGAACATTATAAAATTAGAAAGTCATTTAAAATCACAACTAAGCTTTGGAAGTATTAAGAGGATTATGGCATTTTCCACTACTTAGACAATCTATTTAAAGCAGTGCAAACCTATGCACAACCTTCTGACTCTATCTTTGCAGAAGGAGTCGGTTGCCCTGAGAAACCTCATGCCTCGTAGGACCGGCTCTCCACGGCGTGAGTCTCACCAAGCCCACGGTCCATCTCGCTGCGACTTGTCTTCTCAAAGACGCCCCTCCAGCGCTTCGTGGCTGCAGAGCAGAGCGCCCCAGGTTTCAGCGGCAGCTGCAACGCCGTCCAGCAGCGGGATGAGAGGCTAGTACACCAAACACACGCCACTGTCCCCCCTCAAAAGTTATTCCCCACTGTTTGTCATGATGCCTCTTTGTCACTCGTCATTACAAGTGCCATGCAATCGAACATAATGAGCCCGAAGCTCCGTGTGGAGCCGGGACGTGGTGTTTTGTACTATACGCCGCTGTAGGCAAAGGAGGTGTTGGACATTTATCACCAGTTGCAGGATTTTCAGCAGGATTTTCCGCCATTTAATCAGGCTTTCACCACCTGAAGGGACGTGTACGTGCATCTGCATTTGTAGAACAGCCAGTCTCTCTGAAATGTCCTGTGATTGGCCAAAGTCTCCCATCTCACCGGTTACATTTTCTTGAATTACAATATGCTGAACAGTTATTATGGAATTTTTGCCCACTGACGCCAAAAAATAGTGCCTACCCCACCTTTAAGTGGAAAAAGATTAACTGAAATAAAGCTGCTAGCAGGAACACCAACACCCAAATAAAACATTCTTTAAGTAGATTACAGTACACACACACACACAATACTGACACAAAACTTTTATTAAAAGAATAATTCCACAAGCTTTATTTCCAAAAGTACAGAGCCCCGGGGTGACCATAGAGAGAAAAAAATATATATTGAGGCCACGTTTTACTACATCGAGCGCTCGAAATGCTATCGCGTGTACATGAGATACAATTCGTTACCATGTTTCGGTTCATTCAAGATAAGATAAGTATATGTACAGAGAGCCAGCTCAACAGAGGTCTCGCTCTCTCTCGTTGACTGTCCCTTCACTTCCCTGTCGCCTACACACAACAATCAACGCTGTCCAAACAGCGGCAATATCCATTGTTCTGAAACAACAGCTAAGTGATAGTTACATGTATCTCGGCCAATAATTTTGTTGTTTTTGCTATTTTTCTATAGATACATAAAGCTTAAACAGAGGGGGCAAAAAATACAACTGAGGGGGTTACACACATACTTTCGTGCACGTAATTAGATAAAGAAGGTATTTCTTCTTCTTTAAAACATCATACTAACAAAACAAAGGTAGTCATTTTCTCATCCTTCTCCTTCCTGGACATCTTTTTTGACAGTAGTTTGATGCTTTATAGATGAAAAAAACCTTGAAGGCAATTTGTGTGTTTGCCAAAGGTGTTTCATTCACCATATTACTAAGGTGTAGTATAGTCCCATGCACTAACATGTACAACATCACCTAGCAGAAGCATGTTGTAGTGCTGTGTGCTGCCCCAGACTAACCCCTAACCCCTATCAGTGTGCCAATCTTCTCTAAATTGACCAATTCTGTGGGCTGCATAGACAAAAAAGAAAGACAGACAGCCCACACTTCGTCATTCTCCTTTTTCTCCTGAGTAACAGGTCCTCTGAGAGCTTAGCAACCTCTTCATTCCCTGCATGAGATATCTATTTTTAGCATTGTGCAAATGAAGGCTCACTCAGTGCCTATCAAAGCAGACACCTTGGACCAAATTACCTTTTACAGTGCTTTCTTTCATCATTTTACCTGGGGCTTTACCAACGGGCAGCCTATTGCTGTTCCAGTACTGTTGTAAATACGGGAGAATGCTTGCTTTAGGCTGGCCTCACACTGCAGACAGACCTGTGAACTCATGTCAGAATGTGTGCAACATAAGTGCTTCAGACAGCAGTTCAGTGCAGCCACAGCAAGACCCACAGCTTATTAAAGGTGTTAGGCAAATGTCCAGTCCAGTGATACTCCAAACTGCCAGTCGTTCTCAGTCAGACCTTCCCTTTTCTCTGGATACATCCACACTGGAGACCTTATTAACTGTCCATCTGTGCTTTTACTTTGAAGTAATCTTCTGGTTTGATGACACCATGCGATTTAAGAACAGTAAAATGAGGTCATAGTTGTGCAGCTGCAAAAGTGAGAGTGGACTATATCTTAACTATTGACTATAAATGATTCTGTTTACTGTATTTTTTGCTGCACAACCAGTTCACTGAGGACAAATGTTGGAAAGGCCCTGTACAGGAAGTTAAGCTAAGCTGGACAACAGCAAAGCCGTCTTCAAAGTTTGATTTGTTGCCTTAACTTACTTGCATGATGTGGCAAATTGTTTTCACAAATGCAGTCTTTTAATATGAAATTTCAAATGCACAAAATTCCACTAAGTTGTGAATAAATGTCATGTGAAGAAAAGTGTAGGGTGTGTTTGTAAGCCCCACACTCTGACAGCTTCCTGTCAAACGTCTGGGTGAAAACACAAATCAAAATAGAAGGCACAAATCATTGCCTAGGCAGTTCACCGTGTCTACTAATATGCCCCAAGGCAGCCTTAAATGAAAACTACAGTTGATTACAACTTCAGGCCATTGGTTCTGCTATATCATTTAATAACAGTGTACTCACCAAAGTCACTTCTGAGTTCCGGTAAAGCAGCAACATCGCTAAAAAGAAGTCCAACGGATCAAGAAACACAAGTAGTCAGATGATCAGAGAGGTTCACTCCTGGCCCTAACTACTAGTTTGACAAAATAATCATAACTTTCTGATGAAGACCTGAGATACGCGGTAACTGGATGAAATGCCAAATACATTGCTTCTTCATATGTATCAGCCTACATTTTCACTTTGTCTGGATCTATCTGTGTTGTAGTAGTATTAATAACATCAGACGAAAGTAGATTTTTCACAACAAATCACAGTACGCCCATGCCAACACAGATGATGAATAGATGTAGGATGCCGTTTGGTACTTCTGTGATAACCCTAATAGATATTTACTAATGGCCAGATTGTCACCGTCCTCCTTTAATCTATCACCACAAATATTTAGGCGTAAATACTGTTCAATAAGGATAGTCTGGATCCAGGAATACCAATCTACTCAGTGGCTTATCAAAGACTAAGGGGTTCCAGTCCATTCTTTTAAAGATGGAACAGTTTGAAATGGCAACAGAAGAAACAATTCAACAAAGATAGATTTAACTTCAAAAACAGTTATTGTCATACCAAACATGCCATTGAAACACTAAGTAACACTAAACTACTGAAACTTAATTTATCCAGCTTTGGCATCACCCTTACAACAAAATTCCTGTTTCAGACCCCAAATATAGAGGCTCCGATAACCCTTTCGAAAGAGGTGATTCTAAGACCTCCTAAGGACAAACTTTACATTTTTAGGTCCAATAAAAGCACCAAGATTAGCAAAATCATCAGTGTCTTCATTCTGTCCTATTAGAAACGCCTCTGCAATAATACAGTCCAATACAACACCACCTTTAACTATGACATCAATGCTAAAACATATAGAACAGTGCAATAGACTGTATAGGTGTACCTAATAAAATGGCCACTGTATAAGTAAATACATATGATTGGAATGTCCACAAATTAGGGGTGTAACGCAAAGCTCCTATCTGTATTTGCATCTGTTTATGTCACAAAAATATCTGTATTTGGATTATCCCGGAAGTGGGCGTGGCTTATACTGAAAGTTATTAGAAATGGTCTAATCTGCTTCATTTTCGGAATTTAACTGTTTTCTACTTATTTATAGTCAGGCTCATATGTATGAGGAGTATTTAAAATACCCCTCATCTATATGTTTAGCTGCCAACAAAATAATTTAACCATGTATCATGTATCTGTATATGTACCTGAATTAATCTAATAATGAAATACATTTGAAGAAAAGTAAGCCTAAACTGAGTCTACATAAAAGCTGTGTAACTGTTAACTGTCCTAGTGGAAATTGCAAAATAGAACGGATGAGGTCAGTGGAAAAATACAATTGCATTGGGCCATATTGCATGATTTTCTTTAAAAACTGGAGGTCTATATAATGGGATGGGGCTCAGATGAATGTAAAGTTGGTCTGAAGTGTCCAAAAAAAATTAGAAAGCTATTGACCAAAAATGGCCCATAATAACCTTTTATTTTTAAAAAGGAGACAGAGCCTGCAATAGGTCAGGATTTAAATAAACTGAAAGAAATGAGGAAATAAAGCTCCCATGGCCCATCAACATGCAACAGCTTCAGTTCAGTTTCTCTCTATTGTCAACAATCTGATCATGAAGTAACATCAGTCAGCTTTATTCTGCACTGCAGAACTAATCTGATGAAAGTTATTGAGGATGAGCATCGCTGAGCTTTGAACTTAAACCTAAATACACCTCCATGTTTTTAGCCTGTAGCCAATTGTTTATATTCTCTGTATCCCAGGTACATCTGTATCATCAACCTGTATCTTTGGCATCTCATGTGACACCTCAGCCAATTAGTTCACTAATGAACACCATGAGATGCAAAGCTATGACAAAGCTACGTTTTCAAAGGAAATGCTGCATTGCTTCTGCCTATTGGCAGGCTGTAACAACAGAGGGCAGCTGCTTACTCCAGTTCTGCTCCAAAAAGCTTTTGGATGGAGTGTAAATGGATGAAACCCTGATAAACTAACTGTGTTGTCTCTCAACCGTGGTTGTAATCAGTGGGAAAAGGACGATGATCTGTATTTCATATATTCGATATATTTCATTTGGATGTTTTGTTTTGGCTCGCCCTCACCCCTCAGCTTAAAACCACAAACTGTACATTAATGTCCTTGGCAGTATTTCTGACTGTGGTTTGGGGTTTATTTTGTCTTTCACCTGCTTGTTTTCTTTTGGCTAATTAACAGATCAAGGATTCATTGCCCTCAACGGACACTGCTTGGAGACCAAAATGAAAACATATTCCTGTAAATTAACATTTTTCAGTGAAGTGTCCTTTTAGTCTGCAAAAGGACCTTCACAAAGCTTTATCAATGCAGAGACAATTACTGTTCATCACAAATTAGATCAATAACTGGACATTTTCCTTTTTGTAATCTGATAAGATTGGGTACAGCTCGGCAGTTGAGCACTCAGTCTCCACAAAACACCAATTATGAGTTTGTCTTCAAATATTCTCCCGAGACACAAACGATGGCTCGCATTTCATTAGAGCAGAGTGGTAGCCGAGAGCAGTCAGTGCTTCTGGAGCAGATAGTGTCGTTCACATTATTACACCTGAGTGGGGACTCAGATAGGAATTTAAAGCATTATTAGTGAGTATAGGTGAAGCTAGTGATACACACATTAACTGCTGTAAAGTACTTAAGTAATCACAGTAAATAACTCGTAAATAAACACGTGTGTTTTCTAATTTTTATGGTAATCTGTGAAGAAGAAGGCAAACCTCAACAACACTGAACAATATTCTAGTTTGAACAGCTTCAGCCTGGAGGAGCTAAAGTATGTTTAGCATTTGTCTTTTGGCCTTGATTGGACGAGGGGACAGCAAGTGAATGGAGAACATTTCAACATCTTTACTCATACTATACAGTATATTGTTGCCTATAATGTTGACTGGTTTTTGAGATAACATACAAATCCATAAAAGCTGGTATAGCAACCAAGAAAGCATGGATATAAATGCTTCATGTGGAATATGTTTATGCTCGACTTTGACCAGTAAGACCAACTGGGTACAAAACTACCTACTGCGTTAAGGACACTTTGACATTAATAAGTACATATGGAATCAAGTCTGTGCACCTATAAATACCCATGCTTACTTAACTCTTAACATCCAAATGTCACTGATCATGTAGCCCCTTTTCTGTTACAAGAAAGAGGATGGTGTCATCTGTCAGAGGGCTCAGTAGATTTATGATCCACTGCAGGGTCATTTAACAACTCACCATATTTGCAGGGGCTGTATGGAGTGCCACCCTGCTGTGACAGCGATAGAACACATGTATAACTGCCCTCCTATGCCCCTAAACTCATGATCATGCTCGTTATCAGACATGGAACTGGTCTTGTCTTGCAGTTGCGTCTACCAGGGAAAACGGCCCACTCTTCTGCAACCTGCGTTGTGTGTCTCATCTTCAGAACGTCTGCTCTATATGTCTCTGAGGACTCATTAGCATGTATCACAGCAACCATCAGAGTGAAGTTGACACTGACCACAGTCCCCAGAACGGGCAGACTGCTGCCTCTTTGTTGGCCCAGCTGAAAGAGCAACACCAGCACATGGAGGATTTTTCCCTGCTAAACAAACTGCGAGCCCGGCAAGTGAAATTCGTTTTTAACTTGTGCATACAAATTAGAAATGATTGATGCTCCTGAAGTAATAATTGGTGCTCACAAGAACATTAAACGATATTGTGAACATTTTAAAATATGTTCAAGATACAGCGTCGTGTTCAACAGTCAAAATCTGAAGAATTTCCATCCATCCAGGGCTGTACAGTGTGAGTATTTTACCCCTAAAAATAGATATGTGCGACCAGGAAAAATAATTTATGAGCACAGTGTGTGAGTAAATATTACAACCTACCGTAACAGCTGAGTGTCAGCTGAACGCAGAGTGTCTCCTCTCTGGAGCTCTGCCCTCCTGCAGCTGCAGCTTCTTCTCTGCTGCAGCTGCTGATTTAACTCCTCTCTTCTGCTCCATTCACACACTGTATCAGGACTTTTTCATCTGACTTTTGTTTGGACTTGAAATGTAGCCAAGTACAATACTTGAGATAAAAAATTGTAAAAGTAAAATGAAATACTCAGAAAAGTACACAAAAAACAACTCTGTTGCAGTTACGAGAGTAAATGCAATTTGTTACTTCAACCCCTGGAAAAAAGTTGTATAAAGCCTTTAGTGTCTCCAGAGGGAGCTGTGTGAAGTCTGATGAATGTCCTCAAGTGATGTCACTTGAGTCAGCGTCGGTTGGGTTGAAGACTACAAGTTTGAAGATGAAAACAGTCTGTTGATGTGGAGTTAGAAAGAAGTGAGCTGACCAGACCTCTGTAGCCCGCTGCTCATCTCTGCTGCAGGCTACATAAGCCGCTACTAGCATGACACACCCCAACCTCCAACCACAATGTCAGCTGTCGAGTTGTATTGTGGGTAATTTAGGTTGTATTGTCCAGGGTTTGACAAGGAAGAAGAATGTGTGAAATAAAAAAGACGATAGCTCTGGTTCTGCTGCAATGATTTTAGATTTTTTTTACTGTCCATCATGAGTTCGACAATGTTGTAGGAATGCAATGCTAAATCTGTGCAGCAGTCCAGTCTTCTCTGTTAAGAAGAAAACTATCAAAAATTCAGTTAGGACTTTCTGTGATAAATACATGAATGTTAGCATGTTTGACTGTCGAGAGGACACTGCCAGCAGAAAGCAGTGAGCATGCTGACATATATCATTAAAACTAACTACTGCCAGCACAAACTGAGTTCAAACTGATAACAGAGTCGACCTGATTGATATGAACTCACTGTTGAAATAATAAATACATCCTGTTGCAGACAGATTTGGTATATTGTATTCTCAGGCAGCAGCACAACCAGGAACCCTCTGTTCCGCATAAATATCCCACAGACTCAGAACAAATGTCTCCTAGCAGAAACAAAGGTGTCACAAGACGCGAGAAGAGTCCTTATTTCCTCACTGACACGTGCATTTGTGATTCTAACAGCTTTCAAAGGTCAAGCCAACAATACCGAACTGCAGTTAAGAGGCTTTCAAATTACCATTGATGTGATGAATATGCTAGTTTATGATGCTCAGTTGAGTGTAAATCCTCTGTATTTGTTATCAGGCTGACTTTTCTCATTACAGCTTGTCAGTAGAGGGGCTGAGGCGATTAACTCTCCTTCCTCCATGTTTTGAAAGCCTTCCAAATGATCAATAACATGTTTGTCCTTGAGTGGCTACCTTCCTGTGAACCAAATAAATCTTACCTGTCGTGTTGCTCCTCTGCTGTCAGATTTAAAGCACCATGCAAAACAGACACATAAAACTCCCTGTTATATTGAAGAACATAAGACAGACAACTTGAATATTTCAAGTTTTTGGCACATTTCAGCTCTGCTTATTTTGATGCTGTAAGTGACAGAGAAAGAAAAATGCAATACTGTGATCATCAGAATTTGTTAAGTGGATTACATTTTCATAAGCATAATAATCACAATCATCGATCCTTTTGTGAATAATATTTTACATATTTATGTTTTTTAGGAATTATAACAGAACAAAAGGAATATACAAGATTCTCAGTAAAGTGAAAAGGGATCATGTGTGCACACATGGGTGCATACGGTAGTACATGCATCATCGTCAGCGTGTAGATGTATAGGAAACATGCATACACAGACATACAGAGTCTGGATTCATGTTGATGGAATGAGTAATAGACCAAAGCATTGAAATAAATGCTGATAGCCTAGATGTTAAAGGTGCCCTTTCTTCTCCACTGACTTTGTTGACACATTACTATACTTTACTACTGTCAGTCAGTGGAATAACGTGAAACCAGTGGCAAGAATGATACAAACAAAAAGACTGCTATTACTTTACATCTCTACGTGGAACTGTGCTGTACTACTGTATGTTCTCTTTCCTCCTGCGCTCTCTCTCTCTCTCTNCCTGTTAAAAGGGAGTTTTTCCTTGCCCCTGTCGCTGAGTGCTTGCTCTTGGTGGGAATTGTTGGGTCTCTGTAAACATAAGGAGTCGGTCTAGACCTGCTCTTTATGACAAAGTGCCCTGAGATAACGAGATGTTATGATATGGCACTATATAAATAAAACTGAATTGAATTGAATACTGCTAATAGCTGTCAAAAACTACACAGGTTTACTTTAATTGCCTAACTAGGATCCAACCTATACTGGATTTCTAAGGCTGATACCAACATTAATATGCAGTCCCAGTTGTGGCATTAGCATTGTGAAATTGGGCTGTTTTCCTGTTTTTTAATTCACATCAAGCCACTCCTTTAAAATGGATTTTTGTGTTCTGACAGAATAAAAGTGACATATCTCCAGATATTGTGTATTATCGGGCAGCTCCAAAACATGTGCATGTATGATCCAATTGCACATGGAGAGCACACATGGCACAAACTGTCAGCTGGTAAATGAATTTGGGAGTTATATCAAATCTATGGATTCATTTATAGTTAATGATGCTGATGAGAGGGGTTTATACAAAATAAAGTATTTTTTATACATGACCTCCAAATTGAAAACTGTGTTGGATTTCCTCAGATTCTGTTTCCACTTCGTAGTAATTGGAAGAGCTACCATTTTGAAGAAATCAGTGTAGAAATCAAGAGTACATTACAGAGACAAGGACATTTGAGGTATCAGAGAGAAACAAGAGAGTAAAACAAGGATGAATAGGCAATGTGAACCATTTAAGCCTTCAGAGAGGAGTGGAGCCTGAGATAAAGGAAATGAGATAAGATTGACTGTCATGAAAAGGTCGTAAACTGTCATCAACAAAAATAGTTTCCAAATATCTACAGAGTTTACATCACCTGCTATTCATGTAGTGGGCAATGTGTGAGACAGGGTTCCACAGTTTACATCCTGAAACTGGCCGTAGCCCGTGACCACACAGTGTGCTCTGGGTCTGCTTTTAGCACCTGATTCAATTTAAAGCAGCACTAACAGCTGCATGTCCCTGTGCCTCTTTCTTTTTCATCTCACAGCCTCATCAGGTATCGAGAGTGACAGCACTACGAACAACAAAGGAGCTCATTAATCATTTAGAAGGTGGATGGGGAAAATCAGAGGAATTTCCTTTTCAAGTCTATCTCTTCAAGTAGGAGATGTCGAGAGCACAAACCCTGCACCACTTCATGGGGGCCAATGCACCCCGTTCACACTGACATTATACTATATTTTATTCAGTGACCTTTACCACAGGCTCAGTGAACCGAGCACAAAACATCAGAGGGATGATTGTACATGTAAAAAGGCTCTTCACACTTGTATTCATTAGTCCTATAAAATAATGTAAACCCCATGCTACAGCCATTTAAAGCTGCAATATATATACAGTGGGGCAAAAAAAGTAGTCAGCCACCAGTTCTCCCACTTAAAAGATGAGAGAGGTCTCCAATTTTCA
>LKNJ01001851.1:0-79732 GCA_002120245.1 Maccullochella peelii | reverse complement strand
GGTAATGTATGAAGGAAATGTATGAATGAACGTATGAAGGTAATGTATGAAAGTACGTATGTAGGTAATGTATGAAGGTAATGTATGAAGGTAATGTATGAATGAACGTATGTAGGTAATGTATGAATGAACGTATGAAGGTAATGTATGAAAGTACGTATGTAGGTAATGTATGAAGGAAATGTATGAATGAAAGTATGAAGGTAATGTATGAAGGTAATGTATGAAGGTAATGTATGAATGAACGTATGTAGGTAATGTATGAAGGTAATGTATGATGGTAATGTATGAATTAAAGTATGAAGGTAATGTATGAAGGAACGTATGTAGGTAATGTATGAAGGTAATGTATGAAAGTACGTATGTAGGTAATGTAATGTATGAAGGTAATGTATGAATTAAAGTATGAAGGTAATGTATGAATGAACGTATGTAGGTAATGTATGAAGGTAATGTATGAATTAAAGTATGAAGGTAATGTATGAAGGTAATGTATGAAGGTAATGTATGAAAGTACGTATGTAGGTAATCTATGAAGGTAATGTATGAATGAAGGTAATGTATGAAGGTAATGTATGCATGAAGGTGGTGCATGGAGGTAATGTATGAAAGTATGTATGTGGTAATGTATGTTTGAAGGTAAAGTATGAAAATATGTATGTAAAACTACAACTGCAACAGTACAACCAAGTAAGAGAATTTAATATGGACTCTTAAACATCAGATCTCTGTCATCTAAAGCTGTATTAGTAAACAATCTAATATCAGATTATCATATTGATTTATTTTGTCTTTCTGATTTACATCCATCCATCCACCCACCCACACCCACACACACACAGACATGTCGAGGCAAATGACCACCCACCCAGAGCCTGGTTCTGCTCAAGGTTTCTACCAGTTAAAAAGGGAGTTTTTCCTTGCCACTGTCAGCTAGTGCTGCTCCTGGTGGGAATTGTTGGGTCTCCATAAACATAGTCAGTCTAGATACATATTCATACACATACTTACATACATAGATATACTTACATATATATCTGACTGTCTCTGAGGACTTTACAATTAGCTGACTTGATGTTTCCAAAAGATTCAAACGTGATTTTGGGCTGTATGAATAAAGGGGACTTGACTAGTAGCAGTGTGTATAGACATTGGTAATGTCAGCTCTGACCCATCTGTTCCAATATCTGTCTGCATCACAGGGACAAAAAAATAAAAATAAATTTTTTTTAAAAATTGTGTCAGTCTAGTGTTTACCATTACTCAAAAGAACAGCACAAATGAGATGCTATCAATGGAAAAGTAACTGTCAGTGCTGCGGCCTCTCAGCCTGCTGGTTCAGTCCGTCATATGTGATGTTCTTTTTGCTGTCTGTGTCTCAGGAAACCTACTCAACCAGCTTTGAAACGGACAGCCTCGGTCTGCTGCACAAGGTACACCTGGATATTTACCTTTGGTCAATTCAATTCAGTTTTATTTATATAGCACCATATCATAAAGTTATCTCTGTAAACATAAGGAGTTGGTCTAGACCTGCTCTTTATGGAAAAGTGCCCTGAGACCCAACAATTCCCACCAAGAGCAGCACTAGGTGACAGTGGCAAGGAAAAACTCCCTTTTAACAGGCAGAAACCTCGAGCAGAACCAGGTTCTTAGGGGGTGGTCATCCCCGGTTGGGGTGTGTGTGAGTGTGTGTGTGTGTGTGTGTGTGTGTGTGCGCGAGTGCGTGAGTGTGTGCGAGTGCGTGAGTGTGTGCGAGTGCGTGAGTGTGTGCGAGTGCGAGTGAGTGCGAGTGCGTGAGTGTGTGCGAGTGCGAGTGAGTGAGAGAGAGAGAGAGAGCATGAGGAAAGTGAACATGCAGTAGCACAGCGCAGTTCAGTTCTACATACAGATGTAAAGCAGCAGTAGTGGAAATGGTATTAATGTTAATACAAATAATACTAATAGCAATATGGTAGTAGTAATACTAATGATAAGTCCAAAAGCAACAATAACAGCAGCAGCGGCTGCCGAGCAGCAACACGGGGGCAGCAGGTGGCCCGCACTACAGGTCCAGGCTCCGCAACCCCAGATCACGACTCCGCAGCTCCGCAACCACAAATTAAGACTCCGCAGCTCCGGAGGCAGAAACACTCGGAGAAAGCAACAGTAGAAGAGAGAGAGAAAGAGGAGAGAAAGGGAAGCAGTTGAGTTAGTAACGAGCATTAATGTGATAAGAGTGCATACAGATGGAGAGGGAGAGGAGGAGAGAGGAGCTCAGTGCATCATTTCTGGGTAGTTTAACCTGTCATAATAGTAATAATCATAATAATAATAAATAAGCTCATGTTAAATCTGTAAAGTAACTAATATACTACCGTAGCATGAAATGGAAAGTACCAAGTACCTAATTGATACAAAAGTACAATAAATGAGTAAATTTACTTAAATTCCACCACAGAAAATTTTAAGTTTAGCCTGAGGTTGCCAGAGGAAGGTCATAGTCATTTAAACGATGTTGTTAGCATGTAGCAACATGCTAACACATGTTAGCTTTAATCTCAAAGTACGGTTGTGAAAATTTGACCTGTTTTGACATTTTTATGAAGCCACTTACTAAACATCTAGAAACCACTGAAAGTCACTTCTTTAGTTGTAGATGTTTGGAAGACGAAGTGATTGAACACCTTTGACTTGTTTGTTCCTTCAGGAGGAGGCTGGTCTACGGGCAGCTGCAGGTGGACAACCAGCGACTAGAAGGTAACTTTTAATTTGTGTATTGCTTCATTTTTCGTAGATTAGCTTAAGGGTTCTGTTCACCAACATTATTATAAAAGACATTCTCTAACTTACGTGTAGTATTATCTTGTCATGCAGACAGTTCTGGTTGTATGTGTCCAGGTTTGAGATTCTGCCTCTACCCTCAATACAATGGAGCAGAATGGAAGTCTTTGGTGATTACAGCATTTAAAAATTTTAACAGTTATGCGTCTTTTTGACTCTATTATTTACAGACCTCACCGTCACCAGTTTTCATAGGGTCTATTTCTTTGGTAGAACGAAGTTCTGTGGGTTATCCTGAGTGATGGGGACAATTTTGTGGGAATAGCCATTACATTTTTTAAATTTTAAATTTTGTGAGCACCATAGGAATTTCCAAAACTGCATCTGTATTGAGAGATGCCATTAAGAAGATGTGCTTTTTTTGTAATTTCGGTGAACCAACTCAATAAAAACACTGATACTTTAATATGACCTCCACCATTGTCTTCCAATTACTACCTTTTTCCAGAGCTTTCAACTTCATATCACGTAGAACTTGAGATGCAGTTGAAAGGTCCGAAAAAGCTATTAAGTGGACTTTGAGTTGAGGTTTTTCGTGAAACTACTGATGCAAAGTCAAGTATGAACTTTCCCCCTCAACAACTATGATATATATTCACATCCAGGGAGGAGAGGAGGGATTCTTCCCCACACCGACCCCTCTTCTACCGGGTTCTACGAGCTGCCTTCCCCCTACACCTGCTCTTCTTCGTGCTGCTGGTTCTGACCTGCCTGGTGCCTCTGTCTGAAGAGGACTACAGCTGTACACTGTCCAACAACTTCGCCCGCTCCTTCTACCCCATGCTGCGTTACACCAACGGCCCTCCGCCCACATGAACACTGCCATGACGCGCAGCGGTGCAGTTAGTTGGAGGAACCCTCAACAGTTTAAAGACACCTCCTCCCTTCTACAAAATTTTATTGGTGTATTTAAAAAATGTATTTATTGTTTGTGGAGCTTCACAGTTTAAAAAAGCCATATCACTGGTTTGTTTTAAAGTTGTCTTTTCTATGTAGATTTGTCATCTAATGTCCCCACCGAACAGCTTCAATACACGGTGCAAGGAATACAAGGAAAAAAACACGTCAAGATTTATTTTAATATCTACACTATATTTTCATTTTTGTACTTTCACTATAGTCCGTGGGATCTAATTTGAAGGATGAAGGACAGTTATTACCAAAGCATCCAGAAATCAAGGAGTACACCAGCCATTTTCTACCACTGCAGCTATTTTTACTGTTTTTCATAGAAGGCAGCCACTTGTTGATAGCAGGTTTTGTACAGGTAAGAAAAGAGGTGTGTTGTTTTGATGTTCTTGTTTGGTTTAGAGGTATTTAAGATGTGAAGATAGGACTCATCTGCAGACATGCCTTTCTGTAGCCAACAAAACTACCATACTTTATCAGATAATGTACTTTTAATGGTGTTATTGATGAATTTTGTATATAAGGGCAAACTACCAAGAAAGAAATAGGTAAATTATTGTTTGTGTACGAGTTAGCGAGTGTGGCACTCAAACCTATCAAAGTTATTTAACATGGGGCAATAGTTTGAAATGCTTTTTATATTGTATGTTTGTGGCTTTCAAAGTCGCACTGGCTTGTTACGTAGAATTTTGGCACTCCCTTTTTTTTGAGAGCCGATATAATAAAATGACAGATATTTTCCTACGATTACGTAAACTTTACGGCCAGTGTTTTGAATGAATATTTTAGCTGATCACTGAACCTAAAAGTTTTGCAAAAAAGGGACAGATCCCCAAATTAAAGCTGCATTAGGTGATTCTTGACCACTAGGGGTCAAAAAGTGTCTCAACACACTGGCAGAAACGCATCCCTGAAATAACAATAGCTCATCAAGTGCTTTTAGCCAACATAGTCTTAACATACTCTTTAGCTAGATGTTCCACTTTCCTCACTGGCTAATAACTAATTTCGTCTGCTATTTGTTGCTGGACAGGTAACTACACTTTTGGTGTTGATTTTGCTTGCCAGAAACGGCTTGCTACAATTTTAGCGCTGTGAGATTCAAACATCTGGTCTATGTGCAGCTGTAAAACCAAAACTGTTAGCTAAAAAGAGACTACAAATTATCTACAGCTACAGAGTTAGGAGTTAATTCTCTGTGTTTAGTACTATGCGCGACCTTTTCACAGTACACATTTGATTTGATTCAATGCAGAAAATATCACTTACGGTTTTTTGTTTTTTTTAGATCCAGTTAATATTAATGCAGCAGTATTAGCTCTGTCCTGTGTTGAGATCAGCAGCAGCAAACACATACCACACTGCCATTTAGCTGTTTAACAAAGAACATACGGCTAAAACATCATCTTCTGTCAAAAAGTCGAAACTATAACTAGACCCCTTAAGAATAATGTTATGTCGTGCATAACTTACCCAACGCTGTCCAGGTTGGCTCCATGGAGTACTGCCCTGCAGACATCAAACAGGTTAAAACAAAGACTGATTTTAAAAAAATGCAGTTTGTTGTTTCTACTGTAACGTACGTGTGGGATTTACCTGAACGCTGCTTTAAAACGCTCTTCAGTCGTGCAGTTGAAGGACAGGTGTCAGACTAACAAGCCAGACTTGGAGTAGAACATGAATGTAAGTGATCCTTTGGGCATTGAATGTAGCTGTATACATGCACAATCAAAGATCATTAAATGTACGTAATTTACATTGTTAATATTATTGATCTTAAATGTTAAACGTATGTTAAAATGTATGATTTGAAACTCAGTGTTTGGTTCTGATTTGTACATAATGTCACACTCTGCTCAGAGGGCCAGCAGAACAAAAACAAACAAAAAGTGTGTAAAGTTTGATTTATTTTGTGAACTCTTATTTATGGGATGTATAGATTGTCATTTTTGATTGACAATAAACCGTGTTTGCCATGATTTGCAGCTACATGTTTACCGCATCGCTGGGTTAGAGAGAGACCCCAGCTGAGAGCCGACAGGTTTGACAGGCAAAAACTTCAACAAGATCTGAGTTATGAATGTGTGTGTTGTGCACAAACCACCAACAGAAACATTTTCTGCATCAGATTTGGATGTGTGTGTGTGTGTGTGTGTGTGTGCGTGCGTGCGTGCAAGTACAAGCCACAGACATCGGCAAAGAAAGGATAGTGAACATGTATCTGTCTATTAGCAGTGGTAGGATAATCTGGCACCAAGGATGAATTTACACTGGCAGAGAAGTGGCACAGCGCATGACTGGACACCCAAAAAGGACCTAAATGATGCGTTTGGAGCAGTTTATCCACAATTCTTTAGATTTACTGTTTGTGTGTTTGGCCAGATCAAATTAAAGCTTTTTAAACTGTACCAAATAACTGACTGGTGTTTTTAATTACGTTCTCGTTAATCACACAAAGCAAACAAACCCAAAACACAAGGCTTTAAATGTGCAAGTAGACTACTAGTCTTAGAACTTAGACCCAACAGTTCCTCTCGCCTGAAAAGCCAAGAACAACAAAACAAGCGAGTTCTGGACTGATGCTCATATTCAGCTTTTCTTTCATGCGAGAAAGTACAGCAAAGAACACTGATGATTCCATCATGTTCAGTTACTTTGTTGAATAAGGATAACAAAACTTTTCATAAGCAAAACTGAACCTAAACAAACCAAATCTAAAAATGCATATATACATTTATATATACTTAGAGAAGCAGCAGAATTTGCTTTAATTCCTAAATCAGTGTGACAAAAAGGGAATGTTTACAACAAATTACTGTATATATCCCTAATTACTTAACACAAAATAACAATAGTTTGCAATGTTCACTACCTTTACTAAAGGTACCGCATGATTAAGGTAACACCTAATGCAGGTGTGATGTCAGTTTAAATTGGCCACCGTGGGAATAAGCTAAAGTGTTCCAAAATAACTTGTTAATAATTAGCAAATAATGAGCATTTGGTCTACTATATTTTAATACAGTGTGTAAACGGCACTCAGTAGTGTGTTGTTTTTGGTGTTTTGTAAAAATGGGAAAAAGTAGATTGTATTAACATCCTTAAATTGTGGCAAAATTTAAAATCTAAACTCACTACATATGTGCGTTAAGTTAATCTGGCCATTGTTTTTCCGTTTTGCTTTCTTTGCAGAAAAACAAACTTGCATTTAAACAGGTGGAAAAAGCCAACACATAAAATTATAAATTTGGCAGGTTAGCTTGTTCAGCTATACACTGATCTTAGCATATTAACATGGTAACATTTAGCATGTTAGTACAGCTAAAGCTAACAACAATTCAGTCATTGGTATTACAGGTATCATGAACTTAAGTATATACATTTATCTTTGTCAACATGCAAACAATTAGCATGTTAACATATTCATGTTTAGCGTACATTTGAGCATAATGTACACATGAATGTGCATTCTGTTCAGTTTTTTTCTTGTATGAAATACATACATAAGCATACAAATGCGTGACTCGAATTTTTCTGTTTTGATGAATTTAATTCAGAGAAACATGCTAACAGTATGTAACAGGTTAGCTTGTAGCATTGCTGAAGTTAGTACGTTAATACACTAATCTTTACATGTGATGTTTAGCATGACAATATGCTAGCATTAGCATGTTACAATTACTGTTAAAGTACAACTGAGGATGACAGGACTAAATTTATTAGTTTTTAACTTTACGTGTATACATCAAGTACACATACAGTAAGTAAGCATAAGGTTAAATGTGACTGCTTTTTTAATGTTTTGCTGGTGCCAAGTAATTTCATTCTGTAAAACATGCTAACATTTAGTACGTAAGCTTTGGCATGTTAGCAACTGGCTTACATAGAGAAGTCAGAAACATTCAGCAAGTAATGTTTAACATGTTAGGATTATAATATATGTACAGTTAGCAAGTTAATACATATATTTACATGATGACTAACTTTTAAGAGCTCAGGCTGTCAGTTGTAGAGCTATCCTGTCGTCAACTTGAGTGTACCGAGTTCAATTTGACTCCGTTTTGCTGGTGCAAATGTTAAGAACATATCTGTGCCACATATTGCACTGTGTAAATCCAGCCTTTGTTTAACCAGATGAACAGAGAAGAAAGCTTCTGTTAACAGTCATTTTGTTAAAAGGCCACAAACTGCTGCTTTATGACTACACCGACACTTTTTTGTACAAAGAGAGTAGAAAAATCCTGGATGAACAGGCACCAAAACACCAAAGATGAAAACACCAAAGTACACAGTCGTAGTGAAGGAGGAAAACACCACAGCGTGATAGAAAACACTGCCCTTTTTTTTTTTTTAAGCTATGACTAAAATGGATGGTAACTGCGTTGACCACATGCACCTTTCTGTACTGCAGATGGTCTGTGGATGGCTTGTTCTGGATGTTACACCAAGGTGAAAAAAGGGAGATACAAATACTGTATATCAAAAAAGAGCTCAAACTGACTGGCAGAGGTTCAGCGATGTTCTCATGAACACCTACTGTAGTGCACATTCACAAGAAATATTTAGGCACACAAAATATACATTCGATCAAAAACTTTTTTTTTTTTCCCAAATGACTAAAAACATCTCAAGAAGAGGAAAAAAAAAACAAAAAAAAAAAAACTTTACCTCACAACAGCGCTTTCTGTTTTTCTTTTTTTAAATTCTTTTTTTTTTAAAGTTTCCTTTTCTCAAATCTTTGGTGGATGGAAAGCCAAGGTTCAGTCTCAGATCGTCTCTTACAGTCCGGTCACCCCTCTAAGGCAGTTTCCATGACAACTCGATCAGGGACGATGTAGTCTGTCGGTTCCACCGATGGACCTGCATCTATCTGTGTCCAGTGACCACTGCTCCGGGTGGATGTAACTGTGAGTAAAGTTATTAACGTTAGTTACCATTTTGAGTATTTCTACTTTTTCTCCAAAACAACTTTAGGTAAGCTCATAAAACATTGCTTTTCTTTACTTCTGTCCTCTTTTCTCCTTCCTCTCTCATAGCGACATCTTCTTCCCTTCATACCTACCTTTCTCTTTCTTTCCTTCTTCTTCCTAATGTCTTTCCTTGCTATTTTTCGTCCTTCTGTCCTCGTTTCATTCCTTCTTTCCCTGCATTTTCATCCTACATTCCCTTTTTCTTCGTTCTTTCCTTTGTTCCCTCTTTTCTCCCTGCCTTACAACTGTCCTCATTTCCTTCATTCTGTCCTCCTGATCTGAACGCATGAAAATCCCAAAAACTCTTGATGAGGTTTTTCCCTCACAATGAAATTAAACTCTAGTCCTATTCACTGTGATGCTTTATGAAAGATAGCTCAATACCTTTTATATTTGAATCAAGTAAAATTATGCAGTACCTTTACTAGTAATAAAACTTCCTTCGGTGGTATTACTACTTTGAATAAACTACAGGATCTCGGTTTTTCCTCTACCGCTGTAACTTACTCATTGCTGTCCATGTGAGTCACCACTAGACTCTGAAACTGAGGTGAGGACTGGAAGGGCAGAGTCTCCAGGTGTCCGTCAGCAGGCCCATGTGGAGGCACAGTGGTGTGGTCAGCGGTGGTCTGGTCTGAGCCCGGCTGCACGTGAGACGGAGGTTGGGGGTATTGGTGCTGGTCAGAGTATGTGTCGGAGCTCGGCGAGGACGACGGCTGACTGCTGCTGCTGGACGTGTTGGCGTCCAGCATCTCCAGGAGGAGGTCGTACACCAGCACCACATTCTTCCTCTTCATGGTGGACAGATGGTCCATGCCTTTGTTACTGCAGAGACAGAGAAGACGACAGTGAAGCGGAGAGAGCAGAAAGAGGGAATTACATGCACAGATATTGATGGAGTCTCACCGATCATGAGAGTTACGGCTGTATCATCAGGAAGACAGAGGTGCTAATACACTGTATACCAGGTGTGCCAGCTGACTGCTCTGCAGCATCACCTAGCATTAGTAACTGATGGCGTTATAGACCTGGAGACCGAACATATATACATACAACATGATGTAAACATATGTTTATTAGAAGCTGTGACTACACTATTAAAAAACATTTTGTCTATCCATAATCCATCTAAAATACTATGCATCAATTATCATTCAGTGTTGTTGAATATTGTCCATAAATTATCCTCCTACTTTGTTCTGCATGTTAAGATATTGGTTTCATTTAACAAAACAGTCGCACTATTTTAATTTTGCACATTTTGAGCATTTTTGAGGATCAACTGAATTTGACATCCATGCAATTTATCAACCAGATTAGTTTCCTTGTTAATAAAACTGTACACATCAGGCTTTAGAGATAATATATTGCTAAGTTAACAAAAGTAAAAAGAGTGATCAGGTGAAAACCTCTGTAAGCATGAAAATCAAAATGGTATGCTCCTTCATGGACTGAGAACTTTAACCCTTTGGGCTCACAAAAGCTTCTAAAAACCCACAATAATTCCAAAAAAGCATGTTTTCAAAATTTTAATGAATTACCTTTTTAACTCCTTTGTTTTTGTCTGTAGCTATGGTCAATTTTTAATGATTGTTGTGTCAGCTTTCTCTTTTCTTGTATGAAAAGTATAAATACAGTTCTATCATCATCACTATCAACCAGAACAAGGATGTTTTTATTGGTTCCTTGAAAAGTCTCGCAAACATCTTTACTTAAATGATCCATCCATCAAATCAAGTGTCTAAAAGTGTAGTGTCTGTATGTGCTTATTCACATGTGAGTGCACACATACCTGTTGAGCACATGAGCATTAATGTAAGCGTATGTTTGTGAGAGTGTACTAATAAAGAACACAGAGACATAGGTGGCTAATGTGTAAATGTCTCCGACTATGTGCGCCTTTTCCGTTCTCTGCCGCGGTTTCCTCCTGTACCTGACGTGGCGGATGTGGGAGAGCAGCATGGTGAGGTGTCCGAGGCGCAGAGTCTGCTGCTGGGTCGACAGACCCAGTTTGGAAATGGCCCAGACCAGAGCGTCGATCACCGAGTCCAGCAGACGGAGCAGCTTGTTCCTGCTCTCCAGCTCCTCAGCTGTCTGAGGGGAGCTCGTACACAGATCTGCAACACACGGCACGCCAACATTTTAACATTCAGCATTTTTTACATCAGAGAGACTAATAATGATTTTTATTGATTTACGTAATAAATTAATTTTTCTTAGATCTGTCTTTTATTTCCTTTAAAATGTTTTTATTTTGTATTGTATCCGTTTTCTTGATTTTATGACTTGAATATGAACTACTTTGCTGTCTTTGTGAAGCACTTTGTAATGTGGATTTTGAAAAGTGCTCTATTAATAAATATTAATGTGCTAAAGTACTGGGGCAATATTTTTAATTATTGTATGTTTAATAAGTAACGATGATTATGTATCAGATTGTTGAAAGTGTTGGACAACATATTCAACAGCTATTCAAAGAGGGTAAAAAATGACATACATACAGACATTTTGAGTGACATCTCGGTGCCCCAGACAACGTTAAGTTAAAAGTAAAGCCAACATAAATATCTCGAACCGCGCAGAACAACATAAAAAAACAAACGCTTAAATGATTTACAAGTTTTAAACGCCACCGCAACCCAAATCCATGTTTCGATCCAAGATGTGACATTTACGCAAGTCAATTTAAAAACCATTTACATGTTAAAAGCTGCGTTTCTCCAATGAGTAGTAAGCACCACTTGTAAACATCTGGCTCATCCGAGACCCGACATCATGATGGACATTCCAGATGTAACACTAGGGGACAGTAGAGAGGAGAAGCTGTACATCACCCTTGTCCACCCACCACCAGGGCAGACGACAGACCACGTTCCATCTGTCCAAATACATAAATCCTAAAATTCCTTCCTGTCTTTGACTTTTCAGACTCAATTTCAGTTCTTTCACAGTTTGTTCTGTTTTTCACCCCAGCTGCAGTGGAGCAGAGTCAACAGACAGAACAGGGTCTGGCAGAGGAACCCTATGCGTGTTTGTGTTAGGGAGGAACTTTGTTAAACTCTGCAAGGACGTGCAGAGAGGTCGGTCACCTCGATGAAACCTGTACAGTGGCTGCTGCTGCTGCTGCTGGGTGGGAGGGGGACACTGACCACTGGGAACAAAGGTTAAAAAGCAAAAGCCGCACTGCAATAAAGTCCGTCTTCGTAGGTCATTTCATCCACAATCTTTTGTGGGAGGCTCACCTCCACTTAAGTGACATCCCATCCACAGACTGGAGCCTGGAGTTTAATACTTAAAAAAGGTTAACAACATTGTTGTAAAATGGCTTTTATTGTCACGTTCTACATGCGCGTTCCATAAACTTCAACCAATGAAATCCTTGACAACTTAAAAAGCACCCAGAGGAGGGTACATCTCTGCTGAGGCTGCCGATTTGCACGAAGATAAACCTTGTGATAGACATTGTTGCCGATTTATTTAAAGGCAAAATGAGTAGTTTGCCCCTCCTCGCAGCAACGCGGTGTACCTGCCTCCCTGCGGGAAAATGAATGGAATTGTTTGTGTATATGAACGAACAGCTACGCTAAAAGTTGGATGACTAGGTTCTAATTAGCCAGCGAGTTTAGCCATCTTCAGTCTAGCTAGCTAATAGGCATAGTAGTAATAGACAATGACTCGTCATGATCGTAAACGCATAGTTAATCTGTCGAGTTACAAACAGCAGTCAGCCCAGTTGCCCACAAGGATTACATTGCAGCCCGTTTGCAGTCGCCGGCTGAGGCGATCTACTGGACCAATTCCAAATCTTTTGGTGACCATTAGTCACTTAGACCCCAAAATTTTTGAAAATAGGGCCCAGGTTTAAAAATACCAGAGTTTCCCTTTAAGGCTTTGTATCAAAGTGCCTTTTCATCAGCAAAGAGAAATGTTATGTTGATTTCTGCAGCAGGCCGCACATGTTTAGCCGATGCTGACCGTCTCTTTCACCAGTTAAAATGGCAAACATCATCAGCTGCGGCTAATTTGTGTTATTCCAGCTAAGTAGACACTTAAAGAGGTTTCCACAGCAGGTGTATGGACTTTTTAAAATTAAGTCTTGTGTTGATCAGAAAACATTATTTTGACAAACTTTTTTGGCTGTAAGATAAGAAAAACACTAACCAAAATAATGATATTCAGAATTATCTGGTTTTTGCTCTGGTCAGATTTATTTCACCATGCAGGTCAGATATGCAACAGGTGCCATTGACCCACTTCCAAATCAGAGTTTCAACTACAACAAAGCAGAGGGACAAACTTATCTGGGTTATGTAAGAAGCAAAAACACATGCCGCTGTACTGAATGGACATGATCAAACAGGATTTGTTGCACGCTGCAAACAAACTAATCCGTCTCAGAGAAAATAAAGTGAAGGCTGCAGTTTGTCTGCGTCAGTGAAACTCACTGGAGTTGAGGAGGATCATGGCCTTCAGACAGACGTACTCCTCCCTCTGGAGCTTCAGCTCACGAAACCGAGAGGTGGCTGCCAGCAGCATGTCGAAAATCTCCATGATGCCCTCAACGCACTGTCCCTCCTCCCTACAGAGACGGAGAGGGTGAAACAAAGGAAATGAGACAGAAGAAAGTCAGAGGGGATAGAAAGAAGAGAAAAGGAGGAGAGAGATGGAAAGGCAAGAGGAGAAAAAAACAAAACAAGGAATAACAACAGGGAGGGCGAAGAGAAAGGCACAAAAACAGGCAAAGAGAACAAGAAAAAAAATGAAGAAAAACAGATGAAAGAAAAGAGAAAAAAGGGACAGACAGCGGGATCAGCGGGACTACATTCTTTTAGAAGAATGTCCCGTTTCCCCCCACCAACAAAACATGTATGCAAGTAACCCTCCTGGAGTTGGTCCGCGGGCGCTGCACGGTGGCTGGCCCCTGCTCCTGACACCTAGGATGAGGTAAAATGCAGATTGGCGATCAATAAGAGGATGTACACCATTTCCATGGCAACACCTCTCATGTGCTACTAGGACTGACTGGGTATCAAACTTCAACCTTTATCAGCACTAAATTAATCTGGTCTATAGCAGAGCATGCTCGGTCTTTTTTACTTATTGTTTGATCAGATATTTACTTCTTCATTATCGTTTAGACGACATTAAACATTTTATTGGCGTTTGTTTTGTACTTTTTGTATTTTTTTTTTGTTGGCACAAAGAGGAATCTAACTGACAGAGTGAACCAACGTGTTTTGCTAATGATGTTGTTTTGATGAATACACTCGGAGGATCTGGATCCGACCACAGGCGTTACCACTGCGATGCTAATTTATGCGCTGAACTGGAGGCTGGGGATGAACCATCCTTTCTCAGATTCCTCACATCTGCTCCCAAAACAATATTCCTCAAAAGTGTTGATTGGCTACAAAAACATTAACTATGGTTCTGTTATCTTACAAAACTTTGCACCTCTGATGTCTGGATTTTGAGACACCAGCAACAAACAGCTTCCAACTAGGTGATTCACACTGTGGCAACTTTTCCTTTCCTTTGAAAACCAGTTTGGTCTTTTGAATAGTAAAAGTTGAGTAAAGGCTAATTAAGTGAAATAGTGACGGTGAAAGAAGACGGTAACAATATGTGAAAGAGAGAGGATAAAAGGAGATCCAAAGGGCAGAAAGAGTTTATTAGAGAGAAAATTTGAAAACGACTGCTTCCTGGCTTCGTTCGAGCCTCTTGTTGAGTAAGTGGATGGATTTGCATCCAGGGTGTTTTCCTGAGCTGCCCAAGGAGAAAGGGCTACCACAGGCTAACAGGGACCACTCCACAGAGAAAAATAAGGCTGTGTTATGAAAACACACCAAGGTTAACCTAAGCCTATAGTGATAGTTTCCGTGGTAGTGGGGGAAGAAAGGTCAAACACTAAACTCAACCCACCAGTCGAGGAAGAAAGACTATTCTATTGTCCTCATATACATTTCCTCTTATCTCACTCTACTTTTGTAATTCTATATTTTTCTCGTCAACAAATCCCACAAAAAGAGCAAAACCAACAGTCAACGTATCTCCTAACAAGTGCCACAGCCTGATGCATAGACACACACACACACACACACACACCGTCCTGCTGCCCCAAATACTCACTAGAGCACCAAATGTGGATTCATCCGCCGCTGAAAATAGTCCCCAACAAATTCACTATTTCCTCCTGTTTGTTAAAAACTACAGTGAGCATCTGTTTTAGGAAATTACTGAGCCTTTATTTAATAAGGAAACTATATTTTTGTGAGTTATATTTAAAGATTTACGCCTTCAGTAGGAACCAGTGGGCTTGAAGCTCAGAGCCACAGACAGGGTAGGGACTGGGAAGTCAAAGTATTGAGAGATGGACTAACACATTGCTCGTTTTGGTCTTTTCGTGGGATTTGTTGACAATAAGAAAAATAAAGAATAACGCCAACCTGAAGGCCCACTCACACCAGCATTTAAAACTGCAAATAGAATTGCCACAATCAGCGGATTTGCAGTAAATTTGTACAGATCTTTGGCGTCCAAGTTAAACTTTGGTGAATTCGTGCCATTGACCAATTGAATGTGGTCTCGACAGTGCTGACGTTTGAGGGAAGAGAGCCGGAGAGTCCAAAATTGAAGAAGCTATCACCACTTTTAGGCTGTGTTTGTACCACTCACTTTTATTTAACTTCATCTGCCTCGGAGTGTCAACGGCTCCACATAAGAGGAATGTTTTGCAGACTGTTATGAGACAGGTGTTAGCAAGTTAGCAAGGTGGGGCCCCTTCTGCAAGCTGAATCATTGTTTCATTAACTACTGCTGGCTCACAAGAATCAATGACTGGTTCATCAGGAAATGCCCAATTACAGTGAATACAAAGGGTGAACAGAAGTGCCAGAAACAGCCAACCGTTGTCTGGCCAGAGTTGAAGGTCAGCGTGGACGGGAACAGTCTGCGAAGTGATAAAAGATTTTTGGCAAGAAAATGAGCCAGCAGCCCAGAAGAGATATATCCGCAGCAAACGCTGCTGCTATCTTTACTGTTTCAAGGTCTGATTCAACTCCCCGTTTATTGTGTGATGCCAGCTCGTCACCAGAGCGTATCAATGTGGGAAGAGTACACTGTAACCACCATCACTGTTGTGACAAACATAACAGCTGCACACAAGACTCGCATTCAGAAAGAACAGCTCACCGTCATTGACTGTTTTTGAGAAAAACAAATGGAGGTTTCTTTATTTATATGAATGAATTAGTGATTCATGTGTTTATAGAGCGGGGCAGGAAGGAGTCCTAAAACCTGGAAATGAGTTTTTGCACTTCTGGTTCCCTCGTCTGGAAGTCAGTGGGTTTTTCTTGAATGGGTTTTTGGTTAGATGCCTGAAATAAGGTCTGTGGTTAACACAAGCTTAAGAGATGTTCACGTTTTGTTCTACGACATAAAATATGTCAGTAAATACTCCACTTGTGAATTTTGAAGCTTTTTACATGTCTTTAAAAAGAGGCGGTTGCTAACAAGCGGCTAAATGAGACTACAGAGGTTGTCGGGGACGTTAAATGTCGTCACGCCGAACACAGAAAGTCATCTACTCACTCGTCCGCCTTCACAGCCTCGTTGGGTTTATACTGCAAACTGTTCCAACTCAAACTTTCCCAAAGGCTTCTGTAGAAGAGGGAAGAGTGTGAAATCAAATTACAGGTGTGAAGCTTAGTGGTGGAGACGTTGAAGTCATGTGACCGTAGTGTAGTTTATAGCCTAACATTAGCTTTTTACTTCTGGAGATTGCATTTATGCTCCAAACGTCATCAAAGTGGTGTTCATTTGTGAAGATTATCTTGAACAAAATGTGTAAGTATCATAAACTTCTGTTTGCCACAGAGCTTATTTTCTTCAGTAATCCAAAGGAAACATCGCATTGGCTTTTTGTGGAGGGAAGCAGGGCGATGCTAACTTACAGGTTGGCCTACAAAAATACGTCATCCCTGCAGCAGATTGTGCCTTGCCTTACTGGAGGTAAATCTACCGTTAATGAAAGCCAACACTTCTTGCAGATGTTTCACAATAAAAGCTTTTTGCTAGAGATTGCAAGGCATTTCATGGACTCACTGGAACACACAGACATATGAGGAAACACTTTCTGCGAGGAAAAGCTAACAAGCCAGACTTCTCTTTCAACGTCCACCCCTCGTCACAGAAGGTATAAAAGTTGCCACGCCCGCTCACCTGTTGAGTTTGAAGTCCGGAGAGAAGATGAGTTTTCCAGGATGATCCACCGACCTCCACATCAGGCCCAACATCAGGATCTCCAGCCAGCAGCACTTCAGCAGGTGGATCTGGTCAGTTAGACTCAGCTCTACAAAGCCTGAGGACATACCAGACAGAGAAAAACACGCTAGATTTAGACCAAGAATTAACATACCACTGATAGCATTACTGGTTGCTGCAGCATATTTACACTGTGCATTTAAGGCACAATTCACCTCAGGATGAAAAAGCTTTCACAGACTGGGGACACAAACCCCAGAATTTAAGCTAGAAGGTACGGGACATGCTCTCCCAAAGACTTTTTATGCAAGCTTATGGTCACCACAAAACCAGTTTAAGGCGAAGTGTAGTGAAAGGATGAATTCAGAAAGTGACCAGAGAAGAGTAAGACAAGAGTATTAAGTGCATCAACACAACACATAGGGGCTTCACATGTCCACATAGAGTATTTCTCTTGTCATGACCTGGCTCGTGACCCGGGAAGAGCCATGACAAAATAAAAAAGGGAGTTACACGGTTTTAAACTGAAAAGGTATCTGTGTGTGTGTGTGTGTTGTATAGTGTAAAACTTAAGCTAGTAACACGGCCGCAGCCAACAAAACAAAATCCATGCTGCCAGAAGAAGGGAGAGAGCACGGACGGAGACAGCCAGGTCTTAAATACTCCTGGGAGACTGGTCAGGTGCTCTCAGTTGCTCTAATGGACTCCGCCTACCAAGCACTCCCACAGCAGGCCCTGCTAAAGCAGGAGGGCCGTCACCCTCTAAAGTCAGCATTTACTCTCCCTCTAGTTTGTCTTTTCATTAAATTCTTTTCTTACTGAATTTCACTTTGGACAAGAAGAACTTAGAAAAAAAGACTGTATATGAACATTGTTGCAAAAGAGCCAAAGATTAGAAGAGAAATCAGCAATTTAAGAATTTGACAGCTGATTTGAGTTTCACCGGTCACATGACAGATGATACTAAATTCCCATGAAACAGGCAGACAGAATATTGATACACACAATGCTGCAGTAGCTGTGTGTTTTAAATACCCTCTTTTTGTGACTACACGCATCTAAACCCAGAAACAGAACACTGTGCAGCTGCAGGGGAGATGCATGTTCATTTGGACAGATACTCACTCAGTAACACGCTGATGCACGTCTAAAGTGCAGTTTACAATGTTAACAGAAGAAGCTGCTTTCATCAGGATTCTGTGAGTCTGGTTTCAAAGGTGGTTCAGCTGCACAGGTGATGCTGACGAGTCACATGACAAACACCTCACACTCCTCCTCCCTTCTGAATTTGCCTGAATTATTGCTGCCCAGTTTTCTCCACCACTCAAAGCCTTCAGTACAAAACACAACATGAGGAGAAACACAGGAGCTGCATTTGTAGCAACCATCTGCAATTGAAGTTGTCTTTGTGTTGTGTAGATTCGTTTTACTCTTCTCGAAAAAAAAAATTATATATATTTCTCTGCACTTTATTAATGAACTATGGCACTTGGAATACCACACATTTTGGATTAATTCATTTCATCAGTAAAGACTGGTTTAGCCTAGCTTAGCAAAAAGACTGGGAGCAGGAGGGAACTGCTAGCCTCTATCAAACAAGTAAAATACACCTTCAAAAGCAATTCCCAAACTGTCTTGCGTTTACCTTTAGCAGGAGAAAAGATGTCGAATGATGAATGAGTAATGATATTCATTTTATTTGTGTGCATTCAGTAAAGAGATGGAAAGCACAAAGACTAGAAGCAGCAGTTCTGTCAAAAGTGCCTCTAAAGCAAATAGAAAACGAGACATTGTGGTTTAATGAGCAGTTAGCTTGTACTACAGCTATTTACTGAGCTGGCTCAGAGGCTGCACGCAGCATCTCAGGACTGCTGCTGTCATCGAGAGTTTTCTGGCTTTGCACACTTTCCTCACTCTGAACAAACCCAGCTGATTCTTATTCTGATATACTGTCGGGTAGTTTGCTAGCTAACAAGCTACAACATATAAATATAAAACAATTTGGAGATGTTACAAGGCGTATTTGAACCCATATGACCACATAGGTCATTTGTTCCTAACCTCTAACACGAGTCGCAGTTTGGTCAGGTTTAGGCACCTAAATTACTTGTTTAGGTTTAGGAAAAGATCATAGTTTGAGTTAAAATAAGTACCTTAGAAAGTTAAGTGACAAAGTTAAAATAAGTCAACATTGACTTTTAGTTTCACACAGGACACAAACAGCGGTCTCCTGGGTAAAAGCCCTGAGTTGTTTGACCCATCCATCCACCCCAACGTCCTGCCTACATGGACTTTGTTGCTCTTTACCCCACCTCACCGGCCTTCTACCTTTGCTCCTGTCATAATTACTACGGCCACTAGAGGTCGCCGTAATAAGCTGCTGCACAGACGACCTATACGGACGTATTTTTGGGGCAGTCTCATTTTTCCTGTTGATGAAAGCTCTCTTCTTCCAGGCATTATGCTAAGCTAAGTTAAACACATTCCAGAGAGCTAGGCTAGCTAGTTTCCCCCAACTTATGATTAAAACATATGTATCCCATCTTGCACTGAACACACAAAGATCAAATTAATATCAGTCTTCTCATCTGATTTCCAAAACTACCCGAGTGAATCAAGTTTCAAAAAGGAGCCTGTCATGACTTATAGACAGAAACAGAAATCTAATCTCAAAAAGCACAACTACTACAGTAGCTAACTCTACGACAATGACATCACTGAACAGCAGCTGTGTATTTTGCCTGACAGCGCCTTGCTCACCTGTCTCTGCTTTCTTAGGTCTTTTAGCAAAAGCAGACAATGCAACACTCATTTTCACTTCTGCTGAAGTACAGCAAAAAAAAAAATCTGAGGAAATGGTCTTTATTTAAAAAACAAACAAAAACTGGGAGTCTTTGTGATCCCTTCACACCTCTCCTGGGAAGTTACCTGCTGGGCTGAAGACTGGCTGAGAGGAGATGGGCAGGAGAGGAGAGGGAAACATAATAAGGGAACGTAAAATTGGGGAAAGAAAAACTGGATCAGTCAGTCAAGAAAGAAAGACATTCAATAATTGCAGCCTCTAATTTTAGACAGAAAAATGATTGTATTCTACGATTGGCCCGTCTGTCCCTGCAGCCATTACCTCATGCGTTTGTTTGTCTAATCGTAAAATGCAACATCTGAAAGACACCTGACATGAGTGATGGGTGGAAGATGTGTTTACTGTAGCCTCTGGTTTGTTTTTACCTTTAAAACCCTCAGTCTGGTTCCCTGGTTTTCAGCAAGCCCGACTTCCACACCGTGTTGATGGTGACAAAGCCACACTGCGTCCACTGGCCTAGAATCATGGCCCTAATGTCTACCCTGACCTTAACCTTGAAATGGCTCCTTTACTCAACAAGGCCATACACAATCTCCCCAGTCCTATTTGATTACATGTACTGTAATTAAAACCTCCTCATGTCCAAGTCTACACAGAGACTAAATTAAGACAGTGCCCAAAATACCAAGGCACAAGGAAATATACACATCTTTTAGCATATGTTGTATATATCCGTATTATTTTTTTTTATTTTTTTAAAAAAAGGTAAAAATTCAGTCTGTTGATTTTGAGAAAAAAACAAAACATTTGTATATTAAATAAGATTTAAAAAGTGGAAATATTTTGTCTTTAGAAATTATACAAACAAAAAATTGACTTTAAAGTTAAGTTTACATATTCATCTTAGACCTTGAAAAAAAACTAGTAAACTTTCAATTAGATTTAGCTTTTCATTTACAATTCTTTTGTTTTTAGGTTGGCCCTGATTTGTCTCCATATTTTAGTGCCTCAGAGGTCACAGCAAAAACTGCACTCAAGAAAAGTGGAAGCACAACAAAACCTATTCGACACCCAGTTCAGCCAGAGACACTCGCGTGAAGGAGTTGACCGTTTATATTAAAACACTTCTGAGGTCAGACTTGCTGGAAAAGGCTCTGCTCTTATTCGAACAATGAGGATTCATCTCAACACTGGACTCGACAGTTTTGGTCTTACCAGGAATCTTTTTAGCCCAGCTGATCATGAGGACCAGTTCCTTGTCTGCCAGGTTGGTGAGGGACATCATCATGCTGGCCTCAGTGAAGGGCTTTTTCAGATCCTCCATGAGGTAGATCTCCGGAGGCTCCGCCTCCATGATGCGGGAGATGAACTCCTCTGGGCTCATGGACGAGTGGTGTACGTGGTTCGCCTGAGGGAGGGGGGTGAGCGGGGCGAGAGGGGCCTCGAGGTGGAGATGCCGCTGGGCCCGAGAACCCAGCCCCATCCTGACCAAACCCCTGCCAGTGAGTCCACCACGGCAGTGTCGAGCTCCTCGATAGCTGCAGCGCTCACGCCTTACACCTGGTGAGTGAAGACAGCAAGAGACCTGTGACGTCCTTTCGTACTTTATGTAAGATGACATGGTTCTTGTTTCATGCGTTGCAAAGTGAAAAAAAAGATGTGATAAAACTAAATATTGGCTCCTAGCAGCTTTAAAACAAGGATATAAACCTAAATCCACTATCTTTCCGCTTTCTTAAAAACATGGATGCATTGGAAACTCCCTGACTATGAGCAGCAGGTATTAACACAAAACTCCTCATCACTATGTTCAATACTCTTTTCCTTTCTCACTTAGTGTGGAAGAGCCTGGTTCCCACGGCTGCTGCAGTGTAACAAACCAAGGTTAGACCAGATTCCCAGAGTAACCAACAGAGCTGAATGTGTCATGACATAAAAGACTTCATAAGACCGTAGAAAGGCCGATACGTACAGTAAATGGCTTGTATTGGCTAACAGAAATCTCAAGGCCAGCACCTCTTTCTTACAAATAGTGGGATCAAAATTGGAACGGAAATCCCTTCAGACAAAATTGCTGCTTTCAAGGGCAGACTGCCACTATCTGGAATCAGTGAGATAAATCTACAGGGAACAAAGTCATTTGCAGATTTTCAAAATCGCTAATTCAAATCTGGACACCAGCACTCTTGACTGGACAAGAATGTGCAGACTGCTATTCTAAATGTTTTGAATCGTTTTATTGTTTGTGTCTTGGGTTGTTAACTATATATGCCCATGAAAAAGGCAAACCAGTCTCCATCATGGTTTTCATTTTTATTTGATAAAATATGCTCAGTAACAATCTGTAACAAAGTGATATGCTTATTCTATATAAACTATAAAAACTATGAAAAACTATTGAATTAAATGAATGATTTCTTATTTCCTTTGGTATTATTGTCATATACAGATATGCAATGATGACTGCTGGGTAATATGTATGTTGATGTTGTGCAATGAAGTCTCTATTTGATCGAGACGATATACAGTAACTAGTTTATGCACAAAATCTGTCAAAACTGACGTGTGTGTGTGTGTGTGTGTGTGCTTAATAACTACTAGCTAGCATGCTCTAGGGACCGTCATAACTACCTTACACCACTGGATAGTTAGCTTAGCATAAAGACTGGAAGCAGAGGGAAACAGGTAGCCTGTTAGGTAGTGGCTCTGTCTGAAGGTGTGCTTCCAGTCTTTATGCTAAGCTAAGCTACAGCAGTAGCCTGACATTTAACAGACAGACATGAGCGGTATTGATCCTCTCATCTAACTCATGGCAAGAAAGGTAACAAGCGTATTTCCAACACTGCTGGCCTGACTTTCAGTTTGTTTTCCCTGGAGAAATAATAGCTGAAATGTCTATCAATATGCAATCTTAGAAGTAGATAATATACTGTATCTCTGCACCAAGTATTCTGGATAAACTATTATAGGTTGGTATTTAAATGTCTCAAAGTTCAAATGCCATAATGCGCTCACAGGTAACCTTTTCTCTTCCAGGGCTTGAACTTTGTTGCTGTAAGATGACAAAACATCAAGGAGCCCAATTATTATAAAAGGTGAGCACCTACCGCACTTCATCATGCCCACTTCGTAGCATTTACGCAAACGGCAGGCCTGGCAGCTTTTACGTCGGTTCTTGTCGATAGTGCATTGATTTGTGGCGGGGCAGATGTAGTCATTGTGTCCTAAAAAGGAAAGGAAAGACATGCTGCAGAATCCTTTCGATGGATGAGGAGGAGGGATAAATGGTGAGTAAACGTGGACAGAAAGACGGAGTTGATACCTTGGATACTCCTCTTGAAAAAAGCTTTGCAGCCCTCGCAGGACCACACACCGTAGTGGTACCCCGAGGCGTAATCGTGGCACACGGCGCAGAAGTGCATGTCGGCTTTCCCTACTGCAGAGGAACACAAGGAGGAGTTCACGCCTTCCGCCCCTTCCTCTGATCTCTTCCCCAGCGGCTTGTTACAGCTGATGATGGAGCTGCAGGAAGAAACACAGACTCTGTAAAAAGGGACAACTTGACATCTGGAATTTTAGCCCGTCATTCACCGGTCATTAGTCTTCCAACAGGAGCTCTTTTGCTGAAAATGTCTCCACAACCGCATTTCAGTCAATTGGAAAATTGCATCAAAAAACTTCGCAGCGTTCATCATTGAAACATAATGGGTTAATAAATGTCCAGCATCCATGGCCAGTGCCATTATGACTATCAACTGGTAGCACAGATAATGGCTAGATATACAGTGTAACTACAGGAGAGAGAGAGAGAGAGAGAAATCCTAAACCAACTGATGTGGTGAGAGTAAATCTGGTCTAATGAAACTTTTAGCACAAGTTCAAGCAGGAACACAACGGTCAGATTATTTGTCATCACACTGGGCTCCGCCTCTCAGCGCAGGCTTTCCTATCATCCAGTCATCTTAGCTGAAGAATATTTAAACCACCTTTACCTATTTTGTCTCTCTCTCTGCTGTTATTGCGGTCTACGTCGCTTTGCCCATTCATCCCCTCCACTACTACTACCACCACCACTGTCCAGGGCCCGTCTATGGCTCCCCTTTGATTGACTGCTATTAATAGATTCTATTCCAATACATGTACCTAACCGACGGGATCTACACCGAAGCTTCTGCATTCATGTTTCCTGATTGAAAAGTTCTTTTTTGTCTTTAAGCCTACTGTGCGTCGCAATATCATACATAGATATTAATACTACAAGTGAACAGAAATTCATGTTTACTAAATTAATGATGAGCCAACAGACATCTGTAAAAACACATCTTCAAAACTTTTCCAAGGACCTGTTTCTTTTTATCCAACAGAAACAAAAACACATAATAGAAATACAACATCAACCAACAAAAGTTATTACTTTTTACTTCCTTTTTTTTTTTAAACTTTATCACTCGTTCCTTTATTTTGAGAGACACCACTGAAGCATTTGCACCACAGCGCAGTAATATTTTTCCCAGCTGAGAATTGCTCCCCGACTCCGATTTTGCTAATAAAATAGTGTCCATGAAACTCAAAAATCTAATGATTTTATTCTGCATGCTAGCATTTGTAATGGGTAACTTGGCACAAGCTGAAAGTCTTGCCCTGCTGCAGTGAAGTAGGAGTGTACTCTAGTTGTTTTTGGTACACACTGACATCACTGTTAACAGACTTTTTGAGCAGATACACTGCTTTTCACTTTGATGGTGAGTTTTCTTCTCTAGTGTCAACACAACATGACTAAATTAGTAAGTATAGCTGAGGCTTGTCTCAGCTCCACTCTGTTGAAGCTCACTTCTTCTGTTCTTATTGTACCTGTCTTGGCAACAAGTGTGTGAAATTTAGCTGATCTGAAAGGTCTGATTTAATCAGTAACACACATTAAAAAGGAACACGCTCAGTTCAAAGACAGCTCAGACATTAAAGATGTTTACAGAATTATTGCAATGAACTAATGGCAGTCCAAAAGCACACAATGGCAGAATTCATTGAATTCACTGTTGCCAAGCCACACCACATACTTAGATTGGACTGCACAGCTCTAAGTACTCCAATCCAAATATGAAGCCACATTTCTTTGCCACAAAACATGTTTTACGACAGCTGTGGGACAAAGCTGCTAGAGGTCCATTTAAAGACAGACAGTTTTGGCACAAGGCTTTAAATTTCTCACCATTTTTCCCTCAAACTCTATCAGCAATTCAGCTGCATTCAGCGTCACTGGCACTCAAACACCAGTTTATTTCCTTTAGGTATTATTGCTATACTACTTCCATCAACGGGTCAGTGTCAGTATACCTACCTGCTGGTGTTGATGCTGTGGGCTTTGGACTCCAGCCAGGGTGGATGTGGGCTGGGCTCATTGTAGACGAGAGGCTGAGGACAGCGCACAGTCAGTGAGGGCATGTTGGGGTGGCTGTGGGAGGGCCAGAAGGCTGATGGGCTAAGGGGGGGGCACAGAGACGATGGGCTGTCAGTGATGGGTGGCCTGGCGTAGCTCAGCACAGGCGGGCTGTAGAAGGTCAGAGGTCCATGGCTGTGGTTGTACTCGTGACTACTGTCCGTGTACGGAGAGGGGATGCAGACGGTGTGGCTCTCCATGCCCAGAGGAGGGCTGTACACGGCGGGCAGGAGTTCCGGGGAGCTCAGCCTCTCTGAGGCTTTGCTGGAGTCGACCTCCTGGAGCTGAAGCATGGGTAACGGGTCTGCATCCAGCCTGGGGGAGGAGGCCATGTCAGGGGGAATCTACTGTATATGCTGACAATGATGAGGAATGTGATGACGCAGCTGGCTCCTCTATTGCATATTCTAGTGTAGAAAAGTCCTGTGGCAGAGGGGGAGAAATACTGTGTTACGGGTAAAATATCAAATCAAATTTAACTGTCAACTCACCAGGCCCCACTAACACTCTGGTAGCAAAGAGGGGCTCCGGAGGTGAAGTGACAGACTGGGCCTAACTCATATCAAACTTGTTTGATTTTGTCAGAACAGCCAAGACGATCAGCCAATCTAACGACTCGGGTGACAGGGGCGCGCACCAACTGTAAACTCTCATGGTTTTATTCTGACATTAGAAATTTGTAAAATTGCCTGAAATTACGTTTGGTGTAAGGCCAGAAAGACAGCCTATTAAGGGCAAAACCCCCGCTGATTCAGCACCATGGACAGGGGCAGCAGTCTCGGAGAAATGGGTGTTTGTTTTCGGGATAACAGGCTCTCAGACATGAAATGGGTTTTCGGTCCAATGTGACATTATTCGGACTATTGGGGTTTCGGAATAATGGTGAGTCCCCATCAGGCTCTCCAACCTCTCTAACCAATATCAAGCTGTTGACTGTTGAAAAAATGTAGAGAGATTTAGGAGAGGAATACGGAAGTGCTGCTCTGGCGCATGAAGCCCATTGTATTAAAAAAAAAGAAGCCATTCCTCTCTGTAATGAAACTAATTTGCTTGATCCTCACGGTTTCCCAGTGAAAATGATTGATCTTGATTTAGTTCCTGGGGCTCCTTAGTACCTGAAACTACTCTGTCAAAATCACAACCAGTTATAGTAAGTCACAGAATGTGCTAGCTCCTGATAAATATCAGATACCAAATCATTAATCTAAAAAGGTGCTTTTGAGCACTAGGTGTGTCAAAGGTTCCCACAGACTTTGTTACAAGCAGGTATTTTATTGAGCACATGCCACAAACTGAGTTTGATGAGCCAGGTAAAATGATGCAACAGCTTACTCACTGTGTCAAAGGTGAAGAGAACACCTCTATTTATTAACAGTGTATATAAACCATGAACGTTTGTGCAGAGACAGAACACAAAAAACACAGAATGATAAGCCTGAGTGTCTGACATCATGCAGCTTGTAAAATGCGGTAACCAAACTGTGCCAGCGAAGCCATCAGCTGGTTAATCAGTGCGAGAATCAGCAGCACAGCAGCCGGTAGCTCTGCACAGTGAACCCCAGATACCACAAATCACAAACACACAGATGGGTCTGGGAGGTCCCTGGGAAGTGCCTTTTTGGATATTTTGGCCTTTATTTGATATTCCACAGCACAAAGAAAGAGGAAATTCTTGAGTACGGGATATACAGAGTGAGTTCGAACTCTGAGAGTCCACTTTCATCTACGGTGGCCCTGAACTGTACACATAAAGCTATGCACTTAGGCTTTAGCTCTACAGTAATACAGTGAGCATATACTTTTGCTGAATAGTGACAACTGTGGCCACAAGTCACAATGACAGGATAATGATAAATGCTAAACAGATAGCCTTAGTAACACAAGTAGAGAAGAGTAATGAAGTTGGTGAACTGACTGGGTGATGACAGCAATACCTATCTAAAGTTTGCTATCGTTAGCTAATGTTAGCCACCATAAGTTACTGATCATACCAGACCAAGTAAGGCTGTAGCAGCAAAACCCCCGAGTGTACTCAGCGCATTTAATTGCTGATGAATTTAATGTTTCTGTTGTAAGAGACGGGATGTATAATCTCTTTTCAAAAGCTACATGGTCTCACTTTCAGGAGTTAATGTTACTATAAAACAAGCAGAAAAAGCTGAAAGTTAAAGAAACAAAGTTTTAAAATGACTTCCTCCCTTCCTGAAATCCAGGTTGCCAACAACACCTGGTAGAGCGTGGGGCGTTCATGACGGCTCGGTCATGAAAGTGTCCCCTTCCCAAGCAGGAAATGGAAGTCAGTAAAAACGATAGTTAGAAATCAAAACAAACACCCAGAAAAAAATAAGTCAAATGCAAGTATTGATAGCTGATAACACCTACTTCCTTGAGAGATTTTGAAAGTCTACCAACACTGTACTGTACAAAACTGGACTTAGAAGTAATGAGGGCAGTCTGAAAGCTCAGATATTGTTACTTCAAAGCTTTCAATAGCTGTGAAGTGACTGCAGAGTGGACAGGAGACACCATGCCAAACAGTCCTAAGGTCAATCGCATCAACAGTCAATATGTGTCTCACACATGTCAGGTCAAAGTGGCCTTGAGCAAAACAATGCACCCTTACCTGTCCACTCTGAATACGGGGTGCGAGCACAGGTATAGTATGGCCTCATTATGGGTCTGGATCTTAAGCCGTCATTTCTAGACTGAAAGAATCAAAAACAGGCCAACATGTTTTGTCCCATTTAAAAATTAAAATACTTCAGAGTTCAGCTCCTGAATTGGGATGCAGCTAATATCAGATCAGATCAACAGCTTTCACTATCAGGTACTCCGTCAGTCTGGAAGACATCCATTGAGAATCGACCCATCACCTACAGTACATACGCTACCACAATAATCAGCTAAATATGGCAAATATTTAGATGATGGGATTTAATCATACTCACAAAAAATAACCTACTGAACTATTTAAAGCAGCAGTATGCAATTTTTGACCACTAGGGGGGCAGAAAAGCTTCATCAATTGTACACTGTTTTTAAAGGTCTTGGGGAGTACTACTGTATATGTGAAAAAAGTTATATACAGTAAAGCCTTTTGTGGCTCCACAGGGAGCTGCATGAAATCTGATAAACTGCCACAAGTGATGTCACTGAAAATGTCAAAAAATCTGGGGGTGTGGAGTTAGAAAGAAGTGATCTTACCAGACCTCTGAAGTCCGCTCTCTGCTGCAGGCTAGCTGCTCGAGGCTACATTAGCCGCTACTAGCGTAACACACCTGAATCTCCGACTCCGTCATTGGTCAGGTTGCACTGCGGGTAATGTAGGTGCAAGGTTTGGACAGGGAAGAATCTCTGGTTCTGTTGCATTGTTTTTGTTATATATATTTTTTCAAACTGCTCACTGTGAGGTCGACAGTGTTGTAATAGTGCAATGCTAAATCGGTGGAGTACTCTCTACCAACCTACACATCCAGTGGAAACAGAGCAACTGTTCTGTGCCTTCTCAATGTGTAAATACACAACTGCTTTCTTACTTACACCGTAGCTATATAACTTCATAAAGTGACAACATGTCAGGACGGTGTGTCTGTCAGCTTGTTGTGAGGTTCAAGTGCCCCCTAGTGGCAGAGTAAGAACGCCACACATTGTCTGATTTTCTATCTGTTGACAGCAACTGGCTGGCAATGACTGGAATGGACTCGCTCCAACTTCCAATCCAATAATCCTCCAATAACTAATGTGGGTCCACATTTATATGTTGTTAGACCACCACTGAAGAAGCCAAATTGCTGGCTACGAGGGGTTAAGGTCAGTTGACACAACTTCAAGAAGATGGTAGACTATCCTTTATAGTTAAATTAAGTTCTTTTAAATTTTAGGTAAAGGGATCTTTTTTTTAATTTTTTTTTTTTTATTATTAATGACTGAGAGAAGATGCGGCACAAAAACACAAATTAGTAATCACCCAACAAACCCCTTCATACCACAATCAGTGCAGGAATATTTCGTGTCTACTCACACTGTTTCGATTATTCTGCTGTTGCATTGGTTGTGAGTTATTAAGGATTATGAAATAAGCAAGTGCACAGCAGCAGGGATGCATACTTTTATACAGACTGGCTGTATGTCGGGGTGTGAAACTGTTAGAAGATGAGTGCACAATAATAAAAATAATTACAGTAGGACTAATTGCCTACATCTCAGACTTGCCATAATTAACCACTCACAGCCTAGATTTACTTAATTAATCACAGTCTGTGATTAATATGTTGCTTGGAAAAAAGGTTTCACCAGCCACACGCCATCTATGAGTTAAAAAACCTGCACAATGAATCAAAAGACAAACAGATGAAACGACTCACTTACTTCTTCAGGCTGTGTGGCTCAACAGTTAGGTGTTTACCCATCAACTATGTAAAAAGCTGTTTTGTCAGAACATCTGTGCCAAAGTTTGAGCTTTGGACAGACCGGTGTTCATGGCAGCCTTCCATGGTAAACCACCAGGCAAGCAACAAAAGGTCAAAGGACAGTGTCTTCATGCAACTCTTTTATTCCACTGATTCATTAACATGTCACCACTGATCTGGCCTTTAAACAAACAGGCCTGCTGCTTTCTTCTTTTCTTTCTTACCGTTTTAATTTCCAACGAACAAAAACTCACAAAACTTGGCGCAGAACTCCAGTCCCAAAAGATATATTCAAACATAGGGACAAATTCAAACATGGGGACAATCCTCCGGGTGGAGACGGTGGAGCTAACAACTTATCAATACATTAAAAGTCAGTTGTACATCTTTGAAAGTGTCTCGAATATATAAAAACAAATGGGGGAAACCGTTCCAGGCACTATAGGCAGACTATATTGACCTTATACTTGGTGTGCAGGAAGTGAAGCTTTTTACGTCTCCAATTTCTTTGGAATAAATCAGAAGACGAATTGCACGGTTGAGCCGCATCACGCGAGAAAGAGACTCTCAGATACACAATTAATTTGCTGCTGTTATCACTTCTCTGGAATAAACAACTGAAATCAAGGTTAACTAAACTAGCAGAGTCTTTCATGTTATCCAGCAGCAACACACAGCCTGACAGGTCAAAGGTCTCTGTGCCACCTGGAAACAGAGGTTTCTCACTGAGGGAGGACACGCTGCAAAAAGGAATCCACACAGATATCATCTTATACTCTGTGGGTGAAAAATCTGCCAGTGGAGAACCAATTTAAATTCAGGTCGTGGATCTGAAAATATATGGGTCACTTATGTTGGTGAAGATTTAGAAAAGTTCTCATTGGGAAAAATGATAAGTGACAGTGACGAACATTAAGGTGATCAACTGATTTCAATTTTTTATTCTTTGCAGTGTATCAGTGGAGCAGCCAGTATGGACTGAAGCAAGCAACCACGTGAAAAAAATAAATAAAAGAAATTCTGTTATCCGGTTTTAAAACTGATCAAAATTTAAACCCCGTCTAAAGCCGTCCTATTTATGTACGAATATACAATAAGATTCTAGTTCATGATGAATATGATGTACGTTTTGTCCTTTTCTAATCTTTCAAAAATGTCATGTTGTATAGATTTTTACAGAAAAAAATGCTTTAGTTACCCAATAACCTCAATGGCAATGTGTATGTTTCATTCACCAACTGGTCTAATTTTTGCATTCCTCTCATTGGATCACTTTCTTGAAGAGTTGAAGTCTCTCAAAAGGCCCAAACCACCAACTAACAGGAAGTGTGTAGGTCTGATCCCATCTACTGCAACATTTACTATTTGATTAAATACCTTAGTATCTTTCAAAAAGGCCATTCTCAAATTTAAAAAGCTTAAAAAGACAAAAATACACTCCACCACATCCTAGTTCATGTATTCTGGTTTTAAAGGGGTTTTTGTTATTTATTTTATACCATCTTTTATTTCCTGATTCATTCTAGACACAAGGCATTACGACTTTAACCCTTGACCTTCCTGGTTGCTTGTCAGCGTATAAACTTGGTAATATTAATAAATTAACCTTTTCCTACTCTTGCACATGTTTGAATTGGTCTGGACAAGAGCATCACCGGGACAATAAACGTAAATGTTGGGTGGATGTTATTCAGATATTCGCACTAGGAGTTAGATTATTTTAGAACATGAACTTCAACATATAGTCCAAATACGTTGTAATAAAGTGGCACGCCATTGTGACACACCCAGTTGAGTCCAGTCAGAGAGAAAGACCATCCAAGACCCAGAAAAAAATGTGGTTTTTAATCTGATAATAATGGGATCTCACATGAAGAAGAAACTGTACTGACACACACTGATACTCTGTTTCTAAAACACAAATGTAGCTCAGATCTGTCACCTTTGGGAGGATAGAAGGTCAAGGTCTGTCCAACACCGATACCTTTGTTGGAGCTGCACTTATAAAAAAAAATCTGTTTCAACAAATCCATCTATGAAAAGTTCCAGAGGGCACACATTGTTGTTACGCTTTAACAAAGCAAGAAACAGCATGAGTGTGTTGCATGGAAGAAGACACAAACATGAATGAGAATACAATGTTTCTCCAGAGCGTATGGTTTGCAGACCAGTATATCAAAAAGCTGTTTATTTCTTGTGAATAAAAAGGAGCGTGGAGCCCTCCTCCCCTCAGAACAAGGCTCCCAGCCAGAAGCACATACCGAAACACAAAGACCCCCAGCAAAACCATTAGCCAGCCTCTATTCCTCCATTCTCTCAGCCCCACAAAGCCAACAAGGAGCTGCTGGAGGAGAAGGGTTGTGTTGAACTGAAGAGGTGGACAGATTACATGGGAGCCAGACGGAGCTGCTTCTGGCTCACAGAGGAGCCGAGCAGCCAGAGGCTTCAGCAGAATCGACAGGCTGATTAAAGTGTCGGGATTCAGTCATTTTACCTGTCACTGCTGCTGCACCGTCTGCCTGCCAGACAGCTCCGTCCCATCTGCTGTAGCACTGTTCTCCCAAAAAACAAAAATACACCACTTCCTTAGTAAGTCATTTAATCTTCTTTTGAGCTTTTAATCTGCGTCTCACTTTTCTTCAAACAAAGTGCTATAAAGTGGTAAAATATCAGAGATTAAATGATTACAAGATTCAATTAAAATAGTTAATTAAGTGAACACATCAGTTTATTGCAAACTAACTGTGGCATCTTACCAATTAATAATAAATGAAAATACTGGGACAGATGGAGGCAAAGGTTATACATTACCGAGTTCCAGCTTCTAAAATGTGAGGCTTTTATGCTTTTCTTTGTCGTGCATGACAATAAACTAAATATATTTGGGGTTTGGACTGAAATAAGCAATTATAGGTCAAGTCATCTGGGGATTTTTCCTCACTTTTCTGACGCCTTTATAGACAAAACAATTAAAACTAATCTGCAGATAAATCAATAATGAAAAAAATCTTTAGTGCCGGTTAAGATAAAGAATAACACTACTGATATTTTCGTATATCAGAACAGCTCAGTGCGTTATTGTGCAACAAAAAAGAAAAGTTGTGACCAATCTTTGCCGTTTTTCTACAGTCTGTTTGTGGACAGTTTAACCCAGCATGCGGTCAATTTCACAGGTAAAATACACTGTTGCTATGGTTACCTGCAGTTAAATATACCTTTAGAACAGTAGTTGACTATCATTTTAATGGCCTCCTGCCAGCCATATATTTTTCCTGCCTGTTGGGTAAGAATAAATACATCAGCATGGCCAATGTTGTCAGATGATTTTAGCTTATTAGATATATTGATATCGCCAATAAGTAACAAGAAGTTACAGTACAGAAATGTTTGCAGAAATAAAAAAATGAAAAAACAGAGATGCCATTACACAGTTTTTCCACCAGAGAGCAGGTATTATCTAGGCTCTTTAAAAACTAATTTAGGAGATCCTTATTAAAAAGGTTGCATTAAAAAAAAAAAAAAAAAAAAAGAATATTGGCCAATACATCATTATCAGCCTCCAAAATCCAGTACTGGGCTGTAGTGAAAATTTGATTTGAGGTTTTTACCGCACAAATAGAGATTGTCCTTTGGAGAGCTTTGCGATTGACAGGTGAGAAAGTGTGCTGTCATCAAAAGGCGAGGAGGAGTTGTCCACAGTGCAAACAGCTCTGTGTTCCATTAACTCACAGCCAAGTTCTGCCTTTTAGAAACGCTCAATTTGCCAAAGTGTCGTTGAGCAAAACACCTTTGACCTTGTCGGGTATAACGGATGTTCCCAACAGGGATCAATAAAGAGTTATATTTTTGGAAACGTACATCTTCATCCATCCATGAGAATCAAACATAGGATGGTATCAACATACAGTGACATGAACTCACATACATTTTACTCAGTTTTCACCATAACTTATGTTAGGAAGCCTACGGTTCGACTGATGCAGATACACTATAGAAACGGATGTACCAGTATTAGTACGTTATTAATTGGACCATTTGTATGCCAAGAAGATGTGCACACATTTCATCCAGAAGTCTTCATCCTTACACCAACACAAATCAAGTGACCCCCAAAGCCCATCCAACAATCAGCAGCAGGGCAGCTGACTGTCACACCATCAGCAGCACAGCAGTGTTTTTAATCACAGCAGCATCTCTAAATCCATTTAATATAATATGCTGGGTCCAATTATAGACACAACACAGTGATTATATTTAGATATTAGAGATGGTTAAAAGGTATTCCCCTGGAGCTTTAATAAATGCATTTTAGAAATGTTTGGAAACTGTTTTACACAGGGTTTGAACCTAAACCGAAAATTGGAAGCCTTTATCATCACATATAAATTGTTGCTATAAATGCCAGGAGACAACAAACAAGTATGACGACGGGATCGTTTCATGTCAAATATTAAAAGATGAGTGATTGTGCCGATGATGAAACACCAGATTATGTTGAGAAATCAAGCATTTTTCAAATTCAAGCATATTCTTAACCTTGAAAACATAAGTTAAAATTAAAGCATTTTCCAAACTTTCAAGACTTTGTACGATCCCTGTTTACATTGGTTGTCAGATTTCTTCTGATCATTTTCAGCCACTGCAGCCTGCAGAAATGTGCATCATGTCACACCCGTGGTCATGGTGTGCTTTACACAGACCGGTCCGGCACAGCACCAGTTTGAGCCGGTCATCGTTTTTTCTCCCCATGTAGGCTCTATTCAAATTTTTTGTCTTATAGTTACTATATATTATTAAGTTTTCCCAACTCAAAATACCAAGAAGCTCAATAAACGTACAAAAAATGGTTGGAAAATGTTGCCTCAATTTCTTTGAGCTAGATCTAAGTAACAGTTTTTACAGAGCACACGAGAAGCTGGAACTAGAGAATCTTTTTGCATTTTTGCTTAAACACTGAATTGATTTTCAAAATAATTGCAGTGGCATTTTCTGGCATGGCTTCAGCTCTACACTGGAGCGTGTTAAACATCAAGGAGTCAAGGTTACACATGCAGAACTACTGGAGTGCTCCTTTAACATCACAGCAGGAAGCAGCTGTGAGCATCAGTCCATCCCACGCTTTGTACCAAGTTCATTTTGACCAACACAGCTTTATGTACAACGGTCAGCTCAGATCAGATCTCTTCAATAAAAACCTCAAGTGGCTCAAATTACAGCAGTCTGAGGGCGTTTCAGGATTTTCTGGAGTTTTTCAGGTCAGCGGTAAACAGCACTGCTGCAACACAAACTGAATGAATACAGAGAACGCTCCAGAGATCAAACAAAGCACTTGTAGTGTGATTACACCCTGATACTACACCCAGTGACTGTACTACAACCGAGGCGTGACACCCTCCTCGCGCTGCTGCCGAACCTGCCTGGAAACCCCCAATGAGCGCGACCGCAGCAAGGAAACGCACGAGCAGCGCTGCTTTTCAGCTCGCTACAGCAATGTGTTTTAGTTACACTCTGTACTCGGGCATCTTGGGTGATGGACGACCTGTGGATGGAGTGGGGGAGCTATCAGGAATTGTTGAGCAGCGTGACCTTGACGAGTTTTCGGCGCTGAATACTTTTCAACGTGGGCGAAACTCGGAGAACAGAAGGGGATGTGCCTTAAGTCCGGCTTCTTACGTGTGGTCATGGCAGGACTTCCCTCCATCCTCCCCTCCACACAAACACACACAGACTTAAGACTCCCCCACAGCTCAGTTATTCGCAAGTGGAAAAGGAATCTGGTATTTACAGCAACAGCCAGATTATTATTACACCATGAGCAGTCTCAAGGCTGCAGAGAGGAGGCTGACAGGCGTACATCCTCACCGGTTTCCACTGTGAAGCCTGAAGAACAGGAGCAGATAGGGTCGGTTTTGTTGATGTGATAAAATAATCGCCAGTGGCGTCAAAAGATTAGAGTGTAAACCAAATGTCCCCTACAAAAAAAACAAAAAAAAAATAACTACAGTAATGTTGTAATAAACTGTGCAGGAGCAGCATCTGAAAAGCAAGTGCCTGTAGGAAATATATACATTTCTGTTCTATAGTTCTGCAGACACACGTGAACTCCCTGCAGGAATCTAATGGGAATATTAACTTGATTTTTGTGAGGAAAACTGAACCGACTGATCTGAGTGGATTGATTTACGCCTGCCGTTTTGTGGTTTGCAAACTTTTTCATATCTTGGATGCACATCACCTGCAGAGAAAGATATGATTTAGAGCAACAGAGGCAGTGAAATCTAGGATGAAACAGTCATCCTTATTATTAGGGCTGCACAGAGTGCAAGCTAGACATTTATTCATTACAACCAATTTTGTTTTACAGGAAGTTTCTTACATCAAATGGTTCTAATGCAAAATGTTGTCTAGTTTTCACACATTTGCATCCATATGACTTCTTTTTCTGGGTTTACACTCTTTTCTATCCTTCACAAGTAAAATTCTGACAGAAAATACTATTTTTTTTCCCACATTTTGTGGATTAAAGATATCGAAATTGGGTGCAAAATATCAGCATCAGCCCTTACAGCCCTGGGGTGTCCCAGTCTTTCTAATACCTGCTGTTATGTTCCATTTTGCTGGTGGACAGCCGGTGGTGCCTGGCTCACAGGTCTCGACTTTTCCTTCTCTGAGACACCGAGGAAGGTGCAGCCATGTAAAGGAAGGAGGGGCAGCCAGCCCAGTCCATATGTAATGGTTCAGGTTCAGGTTCCTTTAACCCTAACCCTGTCCCCAGAGACCAGAGGGCCCTAAGCACCTGCTTATACCGCTTAATGTGTAGGGTCAGCTCTGGATATTTTTACATATAGCTATTGTTCGACACCTTGGGACTATAAACCCTCTGTCCAGAAGGAAGAAGCTGAAAGTCACTGTGCAAAGGGTGGCCATTTAAAAATCGAGCTGAGAACGTGAAACTCTCGCTGCGTTGCACATGCGCCCATCTCAATTTCTATTGTCTCAGTCAGATAAACACAAGTTTAGCCAAACTCGGAGTTTTACACTGAAGTGATGTTAAAAGATTCAGACTGTATAACCCAAAACTTTACTCGTTTTATTTTTTGCCAAATTCAGTAATGACTTTACAGGGACATTTTTACACTATGTAATATGTACAAATACTACTCTATGCATTTCAAAGGCAGCGTGGAAGAAAAGTGTTCAGAAAGAAAAATGGACATTTTAACATCTACAATTCAATGACAACTCCACCTGCTGAGGATGATTGTGCAATACGACTGAAAGCTCCAGCTACTAAATGGACTTTGTGGTGTTTTTTGTCTTCTGTAGCCCCTCTGTAGAGGGTTATGGTGCGTTTCATCAACAAATATTGAGCAAACAGCAACATCATCATATTAATGATTAATTTTCCCCCATTAGCTCCATAAAAAGTTTTATAGTATATATATATATATATATATATAATCTTAACTGGATCAAGTTAATGGGATTACACAGCTGCTTTAAACACATTTAACCTTTTGCCCGTTTTACAGAAAGTCAGTTGCTCAGCATCCTGACAGTTAACCAAAATCATCAACCAAATTAATTCATTGGTGAAACTGCAAAGCACCGCGAAAATCCGGTCAGAAGCAGCTGATTCTTATCAGCTGAATAAAACAGACTTAACAGACTTGACTTTCAGGAGCGGAGCTGCACCTGTCGGATCTGGACACGGCTGCTCAGTTTTACTCTGAAATGCACCGCAGTCAAACTCTTCCTCTGCTCCTCTCGGTGGAAAAGTTAGAATCAAACACATATAGTTTCATGTCACAAACCTGTCCCCCGGCTCAGGCGGTGTCCAGAGGAGCAGGGCAGCTGCTGCTTGTGAAGTTGTGTCGGTTTTCAGCGTCGCCGCTGCTGCAAACTGTCAATGAAGGCAGAAAACACAAAAACCGTGACGCGTAAAAGTGAAACTATAAAGGGACATCACATGTAGCCGGCGCGTATTCCTCCGCGTTATTCCTCCGAGAACTTGTTCATTCCTGGCGCGTCATTAGTATTCCCCTCCGACCCCTCTCCAGACGCCAAAGTGCCAGGTTTAAGGTTTGGTCGGTTTGGAGACGTCACTGGCCACGCCTCTTTGGAGAGCCGCGCACAGGAGGAGGAGGGCCGGAAACTTAACTGAATACTGAAATTAGACAATAAAACATCTATATTATCTGGATCCGCAGCTGTTTTCTGTTCATTTTTGTTTCCTTAATGGCCAGGGCTGAATGAACCCTTTAGGAGACCCGGGGCAAAAATGAGTTTCCCTGTTTCTCTTATTTATTAGTAGCTACAACTGTATATAGAAAGATGCACCACACACGAATAGAGTACAATAAAGACCTTAAAAATAGATTTCAACTTGGGGTCCTTCTACATGATGGTAAAAAAGGAGGTATTGCTTTAAGGCTCCTATCATTTCATTGCAATTTAGTGGTGCATAAACTATCAGCACACAAACAAATTAGCAGTTAATTGAATTACCACAAACTGCTACATGGTGAACCTGGAGCCTCTGGGGGCCCCTGGGGGCCCCTGAGAGTCTGGGGTCTGCAGCCACTTCATACTCATGTATATTCTTTATTTTATTTTTTTCCACATGAAGTCTTACTGCTGTTGTTTTGTGCAGTATAACCAATATTCACTAAGATACGACTTAAAAAGAAGGGACATTCAGCATTACAGTAGCACAAGAAAGTAGGGTCATTATTTTTTCTTTATTGTTTATTCAGTAATTCTGTTTATTCTCTGCTTGTGTTTAAATCTCAGTCTAGCATGTCCTTCTGTATACTTTTATTTGGATATTGACCTAATTTAACAAAACTGTATCAGCGTCCTTTTATCATATTTGATGGTTTCATTCAAAATCTTACGCTGCATTCCAGAGACGTAGGAAATTACAGCTTCCTACAAGTTTTCAGAGTCACTGTTAAAAACAATTTGCTCTTTACAGCCTTGCAACAGATTTGTGCACATTTTTGTGTTGATTCAACTCTGTGGTCGTTTCTGAGGCTGCAGTTGTGGTGTTCATGTTATTGTGTCCACTTCCTACTTTTACCTGCAGACTCAGAGGTAAAGACACTGTGGCGTGGTGACGTCGCAGGACGCTAAGCCTGAGATGTTGATAACGGTGTTTGTTATAGTGACTGACTGATTGGAAATCTCAGCACATTTCTCAAAAGAACAGACACGTTCAGTAATATTTAATGTGATATCCAAACAGCCTTGAGAGAGACTCCAGGTCAGATATGACGTTGGCCGTGTGATAGACAGAGGTACAGCCACAGGGCTCAGAGCTTCAGGATCAGGCAGTTAGACAGTGATATATAGATTTGTTTTTTATGTTTAATTAAAAAATCAGGGTAGGTAATGAGTCAGTAGTTTACACCACTCAGAGTGGAGATTTTAGAGTTTTTATAAAGAACTAGTTGTTTCTGAATTAGATTTGACAGACAGGTAATCTAAGGTGAATCCCTTTTCTGTACCTGCAAAAACCTTTTTTGTAATTTGGGCGATCTAACCCTTTAAATATGTAGAATATCCAATGGATTTTTGTGTGAGTGAAAAAAGTACCTGCTACCTGTCTGTATTTTACACAGGGAATAATTGACCCACGCAGACGTGCCAGAGAAGTTTAACCCTTAACTTGTTTTGAGTGTTTCTCTACTGATTCTGCTCAGTCTGTCTACTTTTCTTTTCTCAACAACATCAGATCTTTGTTCTTTCTACTTTCCTATCTTATAAAGAAACATCTCAGAGTGGTCGAGTCAGTAAACATGAACGCGCTTGTCTGGAGTTTTACTGGTTTCAAGATATCTGATTTAAAGTGTAACAGTTTTTAAACAGTTACCTCTTGTTGCCACTTGGAGTTGCCAATGTACAACGGTGCCTATACAGCAGGTTTAACATAAAAATGCCATCATTGTTTTGGGGACTATGACTCCCTTCTATAGTTTATATTACCTCAGGCACACACAGTTATACACTTTTAAGCTGATTGTAGGAGTAAGTAAAGTTCATCTTCAAAACCTTTTTTGGTTTGATCTGGGAGGCAATAATTACTCCGTCTGTAAAAGCGTTCATTTGCCCATCAAGTGCTTTAATTTACCAACTAACCATTTAAAAGTACCATCATTATTTTTATTTTGTGCTATTAGTCTTTGTTTGTGTAGGTGCTGTTTTTTAAGAGTGAAGATGTGACTGGAATAAACCTTTTCAGTGAGAGTTTGAAGTTGATGCAGTGGGATTTTTACAGTGATGTGGTTTGAACTGCTTTGTCTGGGCGAGATTTACAGCTCCTAGATGGCCCCTTCTGATTAAAGTTTCCACCTTTGATTTATATTTTCTAAACTCCTCTCAGCACCGTGAGGTCATCCAGTTTCATTTCAGCCGTCTCTTACAGTGACCTCGTCTCCGTATTCAGATTTCTGGGTGTTTTATTCTGTCCATAATCTACATGCAGCTGAGGGTGTCAGCAGGTTCACGGTTGTACAGTCGCATATTTTACAGATGAAATGAGATCATTTAACTGAGCTGAATTACAAAGCTTGTTTGACATTTTTAAAATAGTTTCTGAGGCCACTAGAAAGGGCCAAAAGGGTAAGTCAGACTGATTTTGGCCTTTTGCTGAAAGTCTGCTGTCAATGCTGCCTTGTAACAATTTAATGGAGGTGTAGAATTTTTGTAAAACTAGCAATCAATCCTGTCCTAACCTCCCTTTGTGCCCGGTTACACCAGAAAGTGGCACCGCAAAATTAATCTATGTTTCTTTGCAAAACAGGTGGTGCTGGAAACTCCGCACTCCACTTTCGGCAACTAAACGAGACTTAATTAACTATGTTTATTGTACAATGTATTTGTATCCTCCACTCCTGTCTCATGACTGACTGCAAACCATCCTGTTTCTCTTTTGTGGAGTTTTTTTTTTTTAACACAATGTCCCTAGGAATTACATCCATATTGGACGATTCCAAAGCTCAGGGTTTGCGTCCAATGCCAACGTTCAATGCCAACGAAGGAAGTAGTGTGGCCTTAATGTAGTGAGGTGGAAAGTACGGGTGTGGAAGTCAGGGTTGCAGGTGGGCATGTAGTGCGTCAAATTTTCATGTAGGAGGCCAGAGTTTGAATGTTAATAATTAAGGAACAGCAATCTTTCTCTAACCTTAACCAGGTGTTTTAACCTAACCTAACCACACCTGAAGCATAGTCTAGTTATAGTTTGCCACAACCACTTCCACTACCTGCAACCATACTATAGTTGCCTGTAGAAAGCGATAATTGAAAATTGCTGTCGTTGGGCGTAAAAAATTCATTACGCATTCACAAGTCATTGAACCCAGTCCAGGACTTTGCAGAATGGTCCAATATCGACGTTCTTGTCCGATGATTTGATTGAGTTGTTTGTGCTCCAGCAGAGCTAATATGATAACCTCTTCTATTTTGGACCCTCAAGCTCACTGCTCCCTCAAAGGTCAGCACTTTGGAGAGTTTGCAATTGGTCAGTGTTGTGAATTTATGTGTAGAAGTTCACCGATGTTCATCTCATGTGAGAGCTCTGCATGGATTTACTAGCAAATGCTCTGACACTAGCAATTCCACTGAAATTTTGCTCTACAATTTGTCCGTCTTTGGCCTTTGACTCAGTGCTGCCCACTACCAACATGATGGAGGTGAAGAATATGTATTAAATCTGCTTCATGCTATCTAACACCAGCAATGAATCCTGTCTCCAGTCTCCTTAGAGGAGCCACATATCAAACCTCAGGGAAGGTTGAAGTGTCCCAATGTCTAAATCAAGATTAGATAGGGGCAAAGACAAAAAACAAACAAGTGGGAGTTTTAAGACCTGCAACGTCTGGCTTGTAGGCCTTATATGTGTTGATCTAAACAAAATGTACAGTATGTGCATAATGATGTTCTGTTTTTGAGCATGAAGTGCACAAAATTAGCTATTAGCTGCATTAAACCTAAAAGAATATGCTTTTATAATCAGGAGTCGAGGGGAAAAAAAGGCATCTAATTGAAATATACACAAACTAACTCGAACAAAATCAAATCTCGCAACCGCTGAAAGTTTGTTTTGTGGAGTGTTTGCATACTTTAAACGTGACGTATTGAAGAGAATTCACTGCAGAGACAGTGAGCAGAGAAAAAAGCTGGAGGCGAACGCAGCAAGAGGGAACAGATGGAGTTTTGATAGAATCCAGCTTTGTTGTCTCCCCAATGCACATTTGCTTCAGATGAGCCATTTATTGAGTTTTTTAGTCCTTTTATTAATACAGAATACTTGTTCTGATACATGGATTCTTTCTCTGCCTACTTCAATTATCTTCTGATAATTCCATTTGCCGTATTAGTCACTGACACACACTGCAGCATGATGTTATTTGATACGAGGCAGCACCAGAGGACTATTTCCTTTCCAAAAAATCCTGAGTGAAGGGAGGAACTGTGTGTTCCCTCTTGTGTCCTCTCTTCTCCTTTAGCCTTTGCTCCAGTAGCACAGAGACTAGCAAGAGAGAAAAAGAAAATGTGCCCTCCCCCCCAGACTGGGAAGTATGTGTGTGTGCGTGAATTTCAGTGTGTGTTTGAGCAAGTGTGTCACATGTTCGGACAGGGCATCTGTACCGAAGTGGAGTCACTCTGATTCTTGCGAGTCCAAATTCTTTGCAAATGCAAGCTGATTCATCCTTTGCCCAATTTATTTTCCTTAATCATGTCTGAATTGGTTTCACTGGCCCTCTGTGCCTCGGCTGCTCTGACAGTAATGACGGACGGGGAGAAGGGGCTGGATTCCCAGCGCTTTCATCCACCTACTGCTGCTGCTATTACTCCAGTAATAGACTGAATATTCAGCTGCATGTACTCCGAGGTGAAGCACAGGTTAAGTCAGGAGGGGGCCAATGGGTTATTAGCACCAATACAGATCTATCTTCCCGAAAGAGAGGAGCTGAGCAGAGGTAGGAGGTGTCAGGTATCGAGAAAACCAAACCTATCATCTCAGTGGAGCTGAAGGGGGAACTGTGCTGTAAATCTCTCTTGGATTCTAATTAAAGTCTTTTAGAACAGATTTTTGAATTTGGATTAAAGGAAGTTGAAGTGGAAGTAATGTGCTTCAGCTGTACTGACGGCTTCACTAACGAGACATGTAGAGAGAGAAACTGATGTCCACCAAAACCCAACTGCAGCAATGCAACAAGAGGGACTTTGTGACCCAGGTGCTCATCCAGGTGCTTGTCATCTCCCACCTGGTTACTAATGTAACTCCCTCCTCACTGAAGCCCCTGAATCTGCCACCAGACCTCTGTAGCTTGTCCAGAATACTGATTCTGGTTGGTGGAGACCAAACCAGAGCGGGCGTGAATATTAGACTTTCATTCATCAAGTAGACACAAATATGACTTCAAATGAATGATAACGTTGCTCTGTGTCTGTTGGATGTATAAATAACATGTTAGCTATAATATCTGTATAAGGCAGTGATGTCAGAGGGGTATTTTTTACCTACAGTAAGTGTGCAGTTATTCTGCCCCCAAATTACCAAAAAATTAATTAATGCAGCTTTAAAACGTTTTTTTGTACATTATAAAACCATCAACAGATGCATAAAACATTGACCTTTGCTTTTTTGCTTCAGAGAAGCAGGACTACAGGCAGACACATTAGCTTGAGCTTTTGATAAAACTACAGAAGACACATATATTTTGGGATTTCTTGATGATGAAAGAGCAGAAGAGTCAGCACGGCTGCTTTCGTATCAAAGCCTGTTCCCGCAGGTTACACAAAACAATATTAACATGAACTTGTTTTTTAAAACCCCACATATCAAACAAAATAAGCGTTACAACCTTTGATTCCTAAAACATATTAAGTTATCTAAAACTCATTAAATGCGTCTCTCTGCTTATCCTGAAGCTATCATTAAAGAAAAGAAAAGATCAGTGTTGTTTCATATAATTTATCGCTCACACTAGAAATAAAGATACACTGTAAAACAATCCCGAATTACATCACCTCCTGCCCTCACAACTGCTTCCAACAAGTGTCTTTGAGCTTTTGACGGCTTTTAATTGTGATTCGGATCCACAGAGCAGAGCAGTGTGGGAGAGAGGAGGAGCGGCAGGAGAGGTTACCTTGAACTCTTGTACCTTCAGTCCTGTGGAAATCCTTCCCTTGTCTGGGAAATTTAGGGCTTTTTCTAAATTCTCTGGCAGGACACGGGCTACTTTTGGTCCTTGACCACAAGACACGAAACCCCCCGACGGCAGTTTTTCACAAGAAACTCCCTGTTCAGCAAGGATATGGGCTCCATGAAAGAAATTTTACACTTTAGGCAGTTAGTGGATGCTCTATTTCAGACAAAGAGAAACACTAGAATATGAAAAAATTCCTAGATTTCTGATATTAAAGTGTATGAAACTGCTGCTGAGAGTCCTGAGTTAAAGATAAGGCAGGTAATATTATAAATGATGTATTAAAAACTCATCAATGAGCCACACTGTTGCACTGGGTGACACATTCCTTCATCACCATGAACACACACACTGAAGTTTATTTGGACTCAATCCCACACACACCGTCTGCTGCCCCAAATACTCACTAGAGTATGGATGAATATGGATTCAGTCCCCAACAAATGCACTATTTCCTCCTGTTTTAGTAACGTTTGTTAAAAACTACAGTGCCCAGTTATTTTAGGAAATTGACAATGAGAAAAATATAGAATAAAACCAAGCTTAACAAATCCTGTTTGAATCACCCAAGAATATTAAAGGAATGCTATGTCAAATAAAAAAGGGCCAGGGAGAATGGGTACAGTAGAGTTTTGTTTACTTAGGAAAGCACATTATTTGACTTTCATCTCCATAAATGGGCTTCATTAATGATTTTCAATTAAACTAATCTCACTCTAAATTAATAAAAAGCAAAAGTAATACTCAAGGACTCCCAAAGTGAACTCTTATTGAAGGTTGCTGCAGAGTTTCTCCCACGTAGAGTCTAAAGTGAAAGTTTACTCAAGTAACAGTTATAGTAAAAAGTGTGAATATATTATGCATTTTGTCATGTGTTGCTGTCACTGCCTAGTCGTCATGGCTCTGCAGATATGGTGGAAACACAAACATGAATGTGCAAAAGGGACTTTAGTTTCTCAGGCCAGAAGTGCAAAACTTTGTTTTGGTACAGGTACAGCCTCAAGTTTGTTGCATTTGTATCTTCAAAAGTACAATATTGCACCAAAAACAAAGGTATCCATGACTTGGTGACAGATGACCTGGAGAGTGAGCTCATTTTACAGTGTAGTGACTGTTGTAAAAGTCGGAAAATGTTCATTCTTATTGAATCTGCAAAAACATCGTCACTTCCATTAGTTTCCAGTGTTTACTTTCACTATATTTGATCAAATCCACAATCTTTCTGGAGCCTTACCTAAAGTGTTGTTTCTAGCGTAAACCTAACCACACGCAGGATATGAACCACAGTCTCTGGTGTGAAAGACCTGTTCGTTACATTTGGCTATCCACTCCAACCACCTCCCTGTGTAGCACGACAACACTGCATTTTTTGGACTGGAAAAACATTGCCAGTGAACACGATCCAGGCAGCGGCTCCATTTCCTTCAAAACATATTTTGCAAAATCATTTAGTAGTATATAAATGTAATTTGTAGGAGACTGGGTTGTGCAGAGAATTTTGGCCTACTGTACTGACTGTAGACACTTACACTTTTTCTGTACAGTGAGGGATTATAACCAACATTTTTGGTGCACTCACTTTTGGTTTCACCTCCAAAAAACAACCTGAATTACATCACCTCCTTCCCTCACAACTTTTACAGTCTACCTTCCATTTATGTTGTTTACTGGTATCTGCATATTATCTGCTTGTTGCTATGGGATTTTTAGCTCTCGCCCCCCGCTCGCCCACGCTGGACGCTGCTCTGAAGCCAACAAGCACAAACAAACACAGATAGGACAGGAACAAGAGAACACAAATAAGGTTAAGAGAGAAAGGATGGCAGCATTAGGCTTGCCATCACAGGCCCATATTCCCACTAAATTGTGTTTGTGTGTGTGTGTGTGTGTGTGTTGGGGAATGGGTGCTGGCAGAAAGTGGAAAGTGAGTAATCAGTTTTTAATCCGCTTTGAATTGGCCATGTAATCTCGGTACACATTCAGTGGAGCTCTTTACTTTTTATTGAGCAGCGATAGTGTTTATTTTCATTTACCGGTGAGCAGTTTCTGAGGCAAAAACTTTGGAGCAAGATTTAAAGTAAAGCTGCCTAGGAATATCACATTTCTTCCCTTTCATATAAATGAAGGCACTGGCAAAAGCGTGTTTAAGTATTTTATGCAGTTATAACAAACTTAAATAAACTTAATAAAGACATCACTTGGTCCTTTATTACTGAAATCCAACCAGTTCGGAGCATTTGAATTAAAAACCCTCCAGTTTGCAGGTTTACCTACTTAAATATTAGAAGAGCTGCTGTTGTTGGGCAAACAGGTACTGAGACTGTTCTGTTGGTAAAGATTAGTCTTCATATCCACTCAATAAATACCCTTTTAACAAAACTACACTGTTACACAACGGCAGTGTTCTACGGTGGCTGAGAGGGCTTAATGCAACGCAAGAAAACACGTGCAAATAAACAAAAGACAAGCATCTTCACCTCTTTGACAACACAAATGTCACATTTAGAAAAGAAAGAACCCTACAAATAAATAAAACAAAGAGACATTTTGGGAAATATACTTATTCGCTTTCTTGCTGAGTTAGATAAGAAGATTGATACCACTCTCATGTCTGTTAAATATGTAGCTAGAGCCATCAGCATAAAGACTGGAAACAGAGGGAAGCTGCTAGCTTGACTCTGTCCAAAAGTAACAACATCTGTCTACCAGCACCTCTAAAGCTCACTAATTTACAGCACACACTGTATTTTGTCTAGTTGTGCTCTGGGCTAGCTGTTTCCAGTTGTTATGCTAAGCTAAGCTAAGGGGATGCTGACTCCAGCTGCATATTTACCATACAGACAATGGAGAGTGGTATCAGTCTGCTCATCTAGATCTTGGCAAGAAACACATTTGCCACATTTGACAACACGTACATGGCATAAAGAAATGCACTGCAAATACAGAAATGCTGCAAGTTGTACACAACAGAACAAAAATGTCCTGGGGACGCCACTTCAGTCACTTGTCAATGATGTTGGAAAATGGGCCAACAATGTTTATTTTAGTTTTAACATTTTGATTTCATGATATTGGCAATACACTTAGCATTAACCTCTTTGTAATTACTAGCATGATCCTGAGTTTTTAGTGCCCTCGGGAAACTTCTGTTACCTTAGTCTAAAAATCTGAAAAGTCTAAAAATACTCAAATCAGATGAAAATTTCCCACCATGTGCATGTTTTTAAATTGTACAATATAAATGCCCCGAGGTTGCTAAAACTCAGTGCTATGACCTCAGTGTTCTCACCGGTAGCTACAGCAAAGCAACAAAAACGAATCCAACTCTCCAGTAAATGTGAATGAAACGTGTTTACAACTTGTTGAGATAACCAAACAAACCAAAAACATATTAGGACTATAACTTATAGGACTCCAACTTTTCACTAAAGTGAGTTATAGAAATGAAGATCAGTCAGATGTGCCTTCCTCTCATCATCACGGTCCACCGTGGGAGCCAGCTATTGGCCCTCAAGCAAGCCAAGCCCAGAAACCACATGGGCTGTCTTACGTAACCAAAATCTGATTAATTCATGATCATCAGATCTGACCTCTCGCATGGGTCAAACAGGTGTATCTTCTAGAAATGCCTGCTCACACAGAACAGACTGCAGTAAATTCCCACATTTAAAACTGGGGGTGTTTTTGCATCATTGCTGCACTCCTCGCAGCACTCTGCTTCCATGGAGACGTGGAGGTTGTTTACCCAACCCGGGCTTCAGGCGTGGAGGAAAGTGAACCAATTAAACGTGTGTTTTTCCACTGCATGAAAATAGTTTTCTGCGTTCAAATGGTATGTTTTTATCATGTTTAAAATCTCATCTCTAAACGTGACATGATCCATGTTTCCCACCCAAATCACACCCCTCTGCCCGTATTTTCCTTCTATTACCTAAATGGTAAAAGAAAAAGTCCTATTAAAGTTGACATTTTAGGCATTTACCTGATGCTGTAATCCAGACAGTAGTTGGATCAGTGCAACAGAATAAGTTTCACTGAAAATGTCTTGGAAATTCTGCAGGTGCTACTCGGATAGTGTCATAGTGTCAACTCATTCAGAGGGGAGGAAGATACGAGGTACTGTATGTGTAAAAAAACAAGTTAATTTGTATGTCTATATATATTCTAATTGCATTGTGTGATATACAGAAGTAATTATGTTTTATGTAGTAATTATGATTAATGGATGTCCTTCAGAGGACTCATGTTGTAATGAATACCAGCAACAGCTGCATTTTATCGATTTAAGTGGATGACAAATCCATTTGACAAAATACCTAATTTTCATCTGTTAGCTGTGACATGAATTTGAGCTTCTTTTTTTGAAGTTTAAAGCTCTGATCAGATGGGGAACATTTTTCTCAAGTTGAAAGTTCTGCTCTGAGCGTCACCAGATCAGACAGAGCAAGAGTTCAACAAGCATCAGTTTCATCCTGGTTGCTGTGCAACGCAAATTTTGAGAACGATGTGGTAACAAAGAGGATAATGATATCAAAAAAATAACAGACAAGAGGAAGTTGGCGGTGGTTTCTCTGCACGCTGCTGGAGAAAATGATGAGAAGCCCATTCTGAATCAGAGGCCGAGGGAACATGACGTCCCATCAGAGAGAACAGAGCCCATGTAAACTCCAGTTTAAAGGACCACTTCTTCACTCATGTAAGTCGTGATGCAGCTAATCTGTCCAACATGCTGCTTCTGTGCAGAGTTTGAATCAAGCGCCTTCCTGCTGCCACCAAACAGGAGTCAGTGCATTAAAGCTGCATTAACTAATGTTTCTGGCCACTAGGGGACAGAAGGACTCAAGAACAGGCTGACAAACGCACATCTCTGACATTGCCTTGTAAAGTTGTTGTTGCTAACGTGTAAAGCAATTCGCTTTTTACACATCACAGAGCTACATTTGCATTTATTTGAAGTCTTGTCCACCATGAAGTCGTGTCCACCTGTATCATCATGCACTTGCTCACATGTAAAAAGTTGATAAGAAGCTGGTTACGAGTGTACATGGCCAAAGATTTTACTTGATCCAGGAGAAATCTAGCTTGGGAAATCAGGTTTCTACCAGGAAACCAGATTTTTTTGTTTACACAATGTTTAAGAAGTCAGGTTACTGCAGAATGCTGATTGTACCCCAGTTAAAAGACAAACGTAGTCCCTTAATTTGAGGACTACGGGTGGATGATTTTACACTATCCACAAGATCCCATCCCTCTCAAACAATCACTCCTATCAAACGGTGGAGCAACAGGGTGTGATCCCTCACTGGCTTCCCAACACACAGCACAACAACTGAAGGCAGTGCAAACACTACTACCACTTTTTCTTGTTTTGTGGAAGGGAGTTTTATTTTATCAGACACAGTGGAGAGTCAAAGGAAAAGAAGGGGACAGAGGGGCTCTACCACTGATGAACAGTCTGAATTCAGACTTTTAACACTGAGAGCACATCTTCTCTTCAACCTGCTGAGTCACCAAGAAGCTCCCTGTGTTTGCTGAATGTGAACGTTTTTTGCTATGAAAGCCTTGATTGGTAATTTATGGTCGAGTGTTCTCATCCAAGAACACGGAGTAACACACAGTTCATTATTGTCTGAAGGTCCAGTATATTAAATGTTATCATTAAAACCTTGGGCAGGCTTTCAAGTCATGCCCACCTCTAGTGAAATGATCTAAATGACATTGAAGTATGTGAAAGAGCAAGATTATAAAGACATGATGGAGCCAAAGAACCACAGATGTTTGGAATAGGGATGTTCCAGACATGAATACAGTCTTTGGCAAAGCAAAATCAATACGTTTTATTTATTTGTTACAAATTAGAGGCCTATGAGGAAACAAAAAGGTAACTTACACAAACCACTTGATTTTGATTTAACACCTAAAGAGAGTGCACCTGAAATATTGGTAATAATCATAATAAAGCAAACTGTGTTAACAAAAGGAAGTTGGTCTGTAAACTGTGATGGATGTTTGCAACGGACAATTTGGGTAAATGGACTTTTACTTTTATAGCGCTTTTTAACCGTTCCCAAAGTGCTGTAACAGTAATCTAAGCTCTAACAGTAGTCTAATTCACACAGCTGCCATGCTGGCCTCCACCATCGACATGTGGAGCCAGGATCGAACCACCAACCCTGGGGTTAATGGACAACCGCACTACCCTGTGTGCCACATGCCGCCCTAGATAAGATCAATAATAAGTTTACCGCTCACTTTCATGTTCTTTGTCAAATAAGTTTGACAGAAACAGAAAGGTAAATACATTTTTATGTATTCTAATTGCAAAAAGAACAAATTTAATGAAGTATACTGTATATTGTATACTATACGTACATAGTATGAAATTGGGACACATGGCCAGATTTGATTAATTGCTTTGACAGCTCAGTAGAGCAGATGTGCAGGTGGGAAGTCTGCCACATTATCTGCAGTTGCTTGTGAATAAGTTTTGGGAATGAAAGACTTCTCAGCAGCTGAGTCGTGTTCTTTGTTTCTTCGACGATGTGTAACAGGTGCAGGGCGAGTAAAAGGATTTAGATTTACAGCAGATACAGTGCAAAGACTAAGTGACATTAACAGCAGATCAGGCTCGTCTTACAGAGGGTGAAGCAATCATTCACAAGATCTCCCTTTGGTGGTCGCCCTCCAACACACGCAGAGCACTTACATTTCAGCTTTTGGTTCTTACAAGTCAACAGACACTTTTCAGAGCTTTAAATTCAACTGACACTTCAACTGCAACTCTTGAACAACATCTCACTTGCAAACAATTAAGATTTTAAGACATTCTAGCCCATTTACACTGTTTGCATGTGCAATTTTTAGCAAAAGTGAGCACTGCATACATACTAACTGATACACATACCAACTGTTTATTGTGCACACACTTGAACTATATCTGGCATTTCAGCTTCAGCTCAAATTTCATTCATCATTAACTGTTCAACTTCCAGTGCTTCCCTCTCTTACTCTTTAAATGACAGTTTAACTGCTTTCATTGCTTAGACATCAACTGACAGCTCACCTGGTTTCATCTCTTACTCTTCAACTACTTTCAGTGCTTACATACAAACCGATAATTCAACTGTATACAGGTCTTAAACATTATACAAAACTTCCAAAAGCTTTCACTAATTACGCTTCAACTGTTTTCAACTGTCTTTGGCTCTTAAAATTCAACAGACACTTCAAACCCTTTCAGTGCTTCAACATCAACTGAATTTAAAACTAAAATTCCAATTGCGTTCACTAATTACTCTTCGAGTGATTTCAACTTGTGCTTGTGGCTCTAACAGTTTATCAGGCACTTCCTAACAAACCCTTTCAGTGCTTCAGCTTCAGCTGACACTCCCATACAACATCGCACATGCAAATAAATCAGATTTGACAACATTTTAACTTGTTTAAACTGTTTGCATATGCGCTTTTCCTTTGTAAGCAAGCACACTTTAACATTCCTTCGAAAATGTCACTTTTTGTAGTGTGTTTTTGTCTTTTTAACTCTTTAAAAATCAATATTGAATTTGGTATCAAAAGTCAGTCTTTCTCCTGATACTGTAACTTTTCTTATTTCAGTGATCTACAGTAGTTCAGTAACAGAACTTTGGAGAATTTCAGAACAGCTTATCTGCTTCATCTCCACAGATATACTCAGCCAACCATTTAGTCTCATTAATTCTGGGACTGATACAGTAAACACAGTTTTATTACAGCACAGAGCTGTAACCGGAGAGGTATGTTTGCTCACTTTTAATAAACGCTCTCTTAAAATCCTGAGGGCTTTATAAGAGAAACAGGGAGAGGTGACGGTTGAATACTCATGCAAGCAAAGCAGACGTCTCCTTTGAAGAAATCTAATACCCTTCATTTGACTGTGGCTTTACTGGTGAACCTACTGTCAAAAAGGTAGATCTATCTTTTATCTATCAGCCTTTTTATTAGACATTTCTTTTTTTCTCTTTCTTATTTTTTTTCCAAATAACTGCCTTCAATCTGAACTGACAGACACTTTAATGCACCGTGCAGGCTCCTTCTTGCCTCACGAGAGGCAACGACACTATTCTGCTCTGACCCTTTTTTCTCTGTTGGCACTGCACTATCTCTGACAATGGAACAGGAGGAGGTTAATATAAGTTTGGCGGCAGGAAAAGTATATTCGGAAAGGTTCGAACTCCTCTTTTTTTACTCGCTATCTTTTTCTCTCTCTTCATTGTTCTCTCGATGCACAAAGGGGCCTTTCAGTGTCCAGATGTGATGGAAATTGAAATCCAGAGTAAAATCAGGGAATAGTGTGCAACACAAAGGAGGAGGCCATTCAATCGGGGAAAAGTCCCGATCTTTCTTCCTGCTTTCGACGGAAATTAGACAACACCAGGCATGATGATCTGCGGGTTGCCTGTTTCACATTAGGCTGACATGTGATAAGTATGGACATCACAACATCTTGGATTATAAAAAAAAGTGTACATCTGTGCATACACATGCGTAGTCCATTGTCATGGTGTCGAACCCCTTTTTACTGAGCTTTTGTATGAAAACTTGCTGAGATGAAACTGTAGGGTTCGGAGGCTGACTTCACCAGATAGACCAACAGCTTTGGTCGTTTTTTAAAGCTACACTAATCAATATAGCCTAGTCTACAGTTCCTCTGAGCTCTATGGAGCGTTTTAGCGTCTTTTAGGTCATTGTTTTGGTTTAACGCCCACAACTAAAATAGGCAACAGTTTTCCCATTCCCATTTATTCAAGTAGTTAACCTTTCTCCTTTTATTATTGGCAAGTTAAACATGCGAGTAAAACATAAAATAAGAGACTAAATTCACCCCCCCCCCTCCAGTTCTCACATCCTCAAAGGGTGTAGCAGGGTTCAGACTTGGCTTGGGGGTTTTCAGGTTAGAACTAGGTTTACGTTACGGCCGCGATAAGGGTGAGGGGAAACACATGTAGTTGTGGTGGTTGTGTGTGTGTGTGTGTGTCTTCCAGCATTGACACCACCCAGAAAAAGTGATAATCATACTGAAGATCATCCGCCTTCTCACACCTGCACTCTGAAATCTCTGCTTGGCTGGAGTTTGGTCTGTGGGAGAGAAAGGTGGATGTGAGAAGGCTTAATGGTGCCATCTGTTGAAAGGGAACGTGACAGCTTTTCTACTCAGTTTCATTTTTAAAATCGTCTACTTACCAGACATCAGTTTTTAGATCATTTGATTCGAACAACAGGCTCAATATGACTGAAACTATTCATCAGTAGTTTGACAAGGTCTCGAGACAAGGTCGACGTTCACTTGACTCCGCTTTAAATTGAGTGACGGACTGTTGTGATGTTGTGATATCATCCAAATTAGACTCCTGCAGTTGCTCTATAGTAGGTGAATAATAAACCAGCTGACAGCAGCCACACTTTACTGAAGGAGTTATTAGACAAGTCCAAAATCTCTGGAATCGTTTATGTTCTGTTTTATGGTGGTTTGTCTCTTTAATATACTGCTTACATGTTAATGCATCGATAACTTTTGCCTTTGATTATTACTGACTGTACAGCTTGGTGCTAATGTTTGTTCCTGACTAGTAATATATTGCCCCCAAATCTCTAAAATCCCAATTTGCTCACTGATCATGTTTTTTTGAAAATGGTCACAGTTCACATTTGAGTATGAACAGCAATATTTGAGGCTATAATACAATCTTTGAATGCAGGACTTTCCCTTTAAATTACTTGTTTTGACATTATGGTATGAGTACTGTACCTTAATTGTAATACTTTCTCTCCCCCGTCTGTCTGTAGGAAAAGTTAAAATGTTTCCTGTCAGAATCATATGAATAGCTACTGAAAAATGATTATTTGAAATTTCTTTTCAAATCTCATTTCAAACTTTCTCCCTATTTTTTTCTATTTTGCACACTGAGAAGGCTGTAAAATAAAAGTCCATTCCATTTAAAGTGACAACCACACTTGAAAAATGACTGATTGCATTAAATTGAAACAAATTGTAGTGAATCTGGGAGGATGGAGGGTAACTTAACTCACAGCTTGACATAATGATAACATCTGTGGATTGGATCCTGTGTTTTTCAGAGACAGTAAATGATGAACATAAAATAGTATAATTTCTTCCTCTCTAAAATGGCATACAGCACTGAGCCCTGCACATTCCTGCAGCATCCTTTTCTTTCCCTCCACTAACAGTGAGTGCAGAGGATTAGATGTTCCCAGCTGCTTTCTAGGAATCTGCTCTCAGCACTTCCCAGAATCTGTCTGGAACATTATTAGCTTCCCTAAATATTCACCTGGCTGATGCAAGCTGCTTTCCTCTGAATAATACAGGCCGCCCTCCCCAAACGTATAGGTCGTCTGTGCAAGCAGCTTATTATGACCCATATTTACATTTATTGTTAGGCGACGGCCTCTAGTAGTAGCGACGGGAGCAAAGGAGGACGTCAGGTGAGGAAATATAAAGAGCGACGAAGACGGGACTTTCACGCAGGAGACCGCTGTTCGTTTACTCAGCTCTACACTGATATCCAGCTCAGAATGAACTGCACATGTTCCTTCATCACCATGAACACACGCACTGTAGTTTATTTGGACTCAATCCCACACACACCGTCCTGCTGATCCAAATATTCACTAGAGCACCAAATGTGGATTCATCCGCCACTAAAAATAGTCCCCAACAAATGCACTATTTCCTCCTGTTTGTGTAACGTTTGATAAAAGCTACAGTGAGCAGCTGTTTTAGGAAATTACTGAGTCTTAAAAAAAAAAAAGTTTATATTTGTGAGACAATTTTAAAGATTTCTGTGTTCAGAAGGAACCAATGAGCTTGGATCTGAGAAAGTCAGAAAGTATTGAGAGACAAACTAACATATTGGTGTTTGTGGTCTTGTCATGGAATTTCTTGACAATAAGAAAAATATAGAATAACGCCAGCCCTATCTTTCAACAGTGTCATCTTCTCTTTATAGTATTATGGACATAATTATGGTGTTTAGTGGTTGTAAATTGATGTAGATTTGACCTTGACCCTGCTTGTGAGGCTACAGGCTAATGAAAAGCAAAATAAAACTTTGTAATAGAGAGAAGCTTTTAGTCAGTTTCATTATGCTGTGAATAAGATTGCACACCAGAGCAGTATGTGACACTTTCTCTTAAATTAAGTTGTTAATAAACTTAATTGACCCAAAATCTTGCTTGTTTTTCACAAATACATCATTATTCTGTCCACTCTTAAACTGTTCAGCATCATTTGACATGAAAATGTGATATAGTTGATCTAGTTGGAGCTAAGCAAATTAATGCAGATGCCCAAAGTCCGACTTAACTAAACTAAACCAAACCCCCCAAAATCCTACTTCATTTAACGTTAGAATATCTTCACCTATTGCAGCAGGAATTTAAGCAAACTGTAGCTTTTAATTATTCCAAGCAATCAAATTAAACCAAGCAGGAATATCTTTCCTGTTTGAACTTTGGCTTTTTTTTATAATAACCTTTTTTAATAATGTTGCAGGTGAATTAAAACTTTATTTAAGCTGCCGGGTTTTTAGGAGAAAAACTCATTACACTTTTGTCAAGCTCCTGTTTCCATGACAGCATGTTCCACCTTGTGTGTGCGTTTGTCTTCCTGCCGAACGTGTGCAGTCAGAAGCAGGCAATGCTACAACTTTCCTCTTTGAAAGCAATACATTGTGATTGATTGTGTAGTACTTTGTATTGTTTATAAAAATGTTTTCTTTAATGGAAATGATAATCATTTCTAGAACTGACCACGAGTGATCATATATGGATGAGTCATAACATATACAAACTATTTGCAGCACCTTTCAATCTGTTTTTAGTGTCATGCATGTGATTTTATTAAATCTAAGGCACAATCTGCGATTCAGCCAAAATTAAAAAGTGTCACCTGACCACCAAAACTTCAACCACTGAGTCTGAATCTGCTTTCACTCTGCAAGCAAAGGATTAAAACACAGGAAAAAAAGCAGACAACAACATATAAGTTATCTCTAGTGATAAAGTGTTGTTTGGTATAGACAGATTAAAAAAAGAATGATCAGAACTGATGCAGCAGAGGCCAAGAAAACCAGAATTTCAGTTCCTTGTATAGGTCAAGCTAAAAACACTGGATCCTAAATTTCCCATAACATCTGTCAGTGTACCCTCCCTGCCTGGGTAAATGTCCTGGTCTTTCAAAATCCACTGCCCCTGTTTATAAAGCAGGCTTTCTGTTGTGGTCTGTGGTCTCGAAGCCCAAGCCCGACATAACCCCGATGACATCATCAGGGTTATTTCCTTAAACTTGAGAAGCCTCCCTCCAGAGCTACAGAAGACTGAGCAGTACTCCTCCTGGTGAGGAGTAAACTGATTTTCGTGTGTAAAATGTAAAAAAGACATCATTAATATCAGTTTACTATTTCACTTGGTTTTGATTAGAAAAATAAATTGCTCCTGATCACAGAAGTATAAGAGCTCAGGGGGAGCAGTCATACTGCACATATTTTATTTTATTTTTTCATATCTTATTGTCAGTTTTCTATGTTTATATTTATGCTTCTTGACTTGCAGTACTTGCTTTATATTTTCTACTTACTGTGTTTAGGTGCAATGTACTAACCTAAACACAACGCTAGAGTGCAGTGTTGCCTCACATATATCATCTGGACCATTTCCCACATGCCTTCACGATTCTCTGTGGATCAGTGACCATAAACACAGACCTGATGGACCTGTTGACGACCTCTCTGTGAACACTTCTGATAGTAGCAGAACAGAGAGAAACAGGCAGGACATTCAAAGTTCATGTGAAAACATAAAGGAGATCTCAGTTACTCTTTGTTACCATAAATGAAACGAAGCCTGCGAGCCAGTTCAGGTAGCCCAACTCATCCTCCTCTCACTGCAACACATATCCAACGCACCCTTTTAATCATGGCGGTGTATTTAAGGCGTCAGCACTCACCTGAAAGCTATGCTGCTACTTGCCGCACAACCTCCACCCCAGCATCCGCCCGTAGGATCTCTCTGACCTCGTCTAACTCGGGGTAAGCTGGACTCAGAGCCAAACATTAATGCTGTACATATTCTACATTTACATAATAATGTATTCCACGTGAGTTGTCTAACTGAACTGCTACACTACAATCCTCTGTTATTTCTCTTTTACTTAGATTTTGTGAGTTCAGGTGTGTTTGTATCAGTTTTCACTTTTGCTTTAGAGATGCACACAGGGATCTCCAAGACCTCCTGGTGCTGTTTAACCTTTAACCTTTAAAAGGGAAGTGTATTACTCACCCGTTTTGTATACTGCATGATAGACATGTACAAGAACATGTATTAAACACCTGATTTTAGAGGTGAAATGATGGTGTGGCGCCTCTGTCCTGCAGTCCTCCAGCCTCCCAGAATCCAGAATCCCAGATTTCTCTTCACAAGAAACATGTGAGGGAAGCATGAAGGCAGGGGGAGGGGTGGAGGAATAGACTGATGGGCTGGGTAACTGTACCTGCTGACCTGATGTAAAGTGATGTTTTTTAAGACGCAGTAAATATTGTTGGTCCTTTTTACTCTGAGTGTAGGAATGTTGAACCGAGGGTTTGGATGTGCAGTGTTTAGGCTACAGCAAGTCAAAAGGGACAAAGTAGGAGCACACAGAGGCTGTTTTCCTGATAAAAGACTTCTTGCTGCCGTTGTCTCTAAAGCTCAAATTATACGTTATCTGCAAGATGTCTGTGTACAGCCAAAAATGTCCGACTGCTCAGACTGTACACACTGACCTGTGTGCAACATTTATATGGAGTGTATTAGGGCCTTAGGTGACGTTTTGAAGGGACCACAGAAAGTATTAAAATTCACAAAATGTCAAAGTCAAAAAGCAATGATATAAATAGCAGAGACTGCAGCTTGCGTCAACAGTCAACTTTGGTTTTGTCTTAACCATTACAATGCTTCCCTAATCTGAACCATGAGTTTTAGTTGCCATAGCTGCATAACCGAAATGCATTTCACTATTAGTATAAAACTGAAAAAATAGAATTAAAAGAGCATTCGTATGGAGCGAGGTGTGCAACTCTGTTTGCATTTGCTAGAGTTACCTAAACTTAACCAATGGCACATCAGATGAAGAAACTGACCCAAAGAATTTAGCTCTTTAGATCTGAGGACATGTCGGACACTGTGAGGGCTCATAATACCAGAAGACTTTTAGAGGCTCTTGCAGCTTGGAGGCCACTGTTTCCTCCTCATCATGAATTAGAGAAAAGCATGACACGGTTTGCCGTGTCCTGCTCGTCCCCGGGTGGTTCCTGGCTTGGCCAGTGTTTGCTTTCCCCTGTGTGTCTGTCTTACCTGTTGTGTTGTTTGTCCTGGGAGGGCGTGGGCTCGTCATCCACCACCTGCCGTGAGCTCCAGCCTCCGCACCTGTTATCCATCTTCTCATCAGTCTGCAGTATTTCAACCCCGGCTCTTCAACCACTCAGCGCCAGATCATTGCTTCTTACCTACGGGTGGACTGCACCACGGCTCCTAGACTTTGTTTGTATCCATTCGCTTCAGTATCTGTTCGCCTGTCTAATCCTTGTCGCTTTCTCCTCCACCAGATCATCACCTCCACCGGAACCAAGCTCGCTGCCCCTCGTCATCTTCCACAGCTCACACCCTCCTTGTCTCGCCGGATCCTCTGACCTCAGCTCGAGTTCTCTTCCCCGGACCACCTAAATAAACTCCCTTTTGATACCCACTAACCTGTTGTTCCTTTGTTCATGGATCTCCACGCTAGTTCGCAACAGAGCAGGATAATGTCACTCACTGACAGGCTTCTCCCATCAGCAGTCAGCTGTGCACTGCTGCTGCTCCATGTCCTGCTCACTGCAACACCACTGCTGCAGCTAAAACTAAAATCCAGACTAACTAAAACTAACTAAAATCCAGATAAAATTGGTTTAATCTGATCTGCTACTTCTGGGTATATTTTGTTGAAAATAGTAGAAAACAACGAGCCGATTTAGCCACCTTACAGGTTTTTGCATGAGGTTTAATAAAGCAAATAACTAAAATTGAGTTTGTTTTAAAATCTCCAAATAAAATCCGTCTTTTAGAGATAAAAACTGCTTTTTGTTTTCAATTGTCAGCGGCAATTGTAGGTTAATGGACTCAGCAGATATTTCAGAATAGAACATAATAGGACAAGAGGGGAGAAAATAAAGCAAACAGGGTTGATTATGTGGGGAAGTGACACCCGCTCCTCGTCCAAACCAGTAATGTGCAGCCAGCTGAGAGCTCCATTAGGCTAATTGCCTTTGCAACTGGGAGGTAGTGGCACTCTATTCTCACACCGAACGCCAGACCCTGGACCAGATCCTGCACTGGCGTTCTCAACCGGCGTCCCTCGAGTGGCACCCATCGACAATTCAGCCCTCTCAAATCCAATAAGAGGCCCCTCCTCTGTCGGAACGGCTAATTGCGCGGCTCATTTTGGCGGTGGGCACGGCTGAAACTGTTCACATTGTTTTCACATTTCCATGTTTTGTTGCCATGGCAGGGGAGGCATGGAAGCGTGGGGGTTAGGCTCGGGCCCATATATTTTCAATAGGAGCTCGGCACCAGCCGGGCTGAAATGTAACCACGCTTCTTATTCTTATTGCCCTCCCCTCCCTCCTCTCTTTTCAACCACTTCAGTTACACAGAGGGACATACATGTGACAGTGGTAGGATTACACAACGGGGGGTGGGGGTAGGGGTGGGGGTTGGGGTTGGGGGTGTCCAAATGTAGCCAAAGGCAGGAAAAACAGTCCCTCTCCTCTGCTATGTTATTTGTTGGTGTCATGGGCTCTTCCAAATGCTTCCATGCAGCCATAATGACATATTACAGAACTACCATGCTGCGTGCCAGTGTACACTATACACTGCTACAACAGACCTGAATAGAAAAGGAACATACACACACACACACGCTGTGTTTTCAGGGCAACAGTCGAAACTGTTTGGAAACTAGTTGGATGGTCAGGAGTTAGGAAACTACTTTGCCTGGTGAAACCGGGGCCATTATTCATGGCTGCACAAATACACTCATTCAAGCCGTGCAGTAAAGGTTAATCATACCAACTGCTGCTGTAAAACTGCTTTTAATACTTGAATGGACACTGATGGGTTACAAAGTTTAGGGTGCATGCTTCCTGCCAGCAGCTCTCCAAATCCCCCAGCACGAACAGAGGAAATTGTAATAGCAAATTTGGTTTCTCTTTGCAATGATGTCTGACTGGTTTCACATTTCAGGTCGTGCACAACCCGTGCCTGTTGCAATTTCATTATCTGCGAGCATGTGCAACCTTTATTTCCTTGTGAAGCACGAACAACCCGCTCTACCTGCTGAGCCACAGCCATTTCACTGAACTCTAATGACCACGCTGCAAAGGTCACAGCATCAGCAACATCACACACACACATAGACATCAGTGACACTGTATTCACTGTGTTCACAGGCAGTAAGAAAACGGCATGTTCAATTACTGGCCTGATACTCCGGGCCTGCCACCATCTTTTCCTAACCTTAGCCATAGAAGCCTCATCTGATCTGCCTTGTCTGGTTTTATTTCCTTTTGTAAAGCACTTTGTAACACTGTGAAGAAAAGTGCTGTATAAACAAAGAGTATTATTGTATTATTATTGTTAATAAAGGAGCAGAGTTCTTGCAGTCCTTACCGCAGTAGGAAACTGTGTTCGGTTGACTCGACAGTAGACTGCCTTTTGATTATGCGTTTGTAAAGCGAGACAGAAATCCTTGTGTTATTTTAATAAGTGAGCAGCAATTTTGGGTGCAGAAAGTGGTGCCAGAAAGTCATGAAGGGATATAAAAGTTTATGAGATCAAGGGATACCACTGCAGCTGTAAGTAAGTGAACAATTAACTACTTTATGTTTAGCACCAGAGGTGGGACCAAGTCACTGTTTTGCAAGTCACAAGTAAGTCTCAAGTCCCAAGTCCTAAACTTTGAGTGAATTGAATTTAAACAAATCATGAATGCTTTTTAAAATTTGTATTTATTTGTTAAAACAAGTGCGACTGAACTTAATCGTAAAAAAAAGTAGTGCCGACACAGCACTTTCATAGCATAGAGCACTGATAACCACAGCAGAATGAACTCTGTATGTTTCCGTCTTGTTGTATTGAAATAACAGACTTTTTCTGTTCTTTTTAAATCATGCCGGGGGGGGTGGGGGGGGTGGGGGGTGCAGGGTTGTGGGTAAGTCAGCATGTTTGTTTTACAGTGATTAGCCTATTATGCGGTCCGGCGCTGCCAAGCCCCGCTGAGCGCTACACGCATGCCTCTGTGACCTCGCTGAGCCGAGTGGGGGAGTCGCAGGCGTCATTGTGGCCGGCCGGCGGCCGCCCTGTACGGCTAACAGTCAGCTGGGCGGGGCCCCGGCTCTGTCGCTGTCGTGGAAACGGAGCGGACGGAGGCCAGAGAGGTCCGTGAGTTCAGCAGTGGGGAGGTCACGGCAGGTCAGACTGAGCTCGCACTGTTGTGTCAACGCTGGTAAAGTCACACTGCACAGGAGCGCGCGTGTGTGTGTGTGTGTGTGTGTGTGTGCAATAATAAGGTTTAGCTTTCGTCTCTCACACTACGTTTTCCTCTGAAGCCGTGAGAGGAGCAGTTGGTTATGTGACAGCTATCTGATCTGTGGTCACTTTGGCTCCACCGACCAATGGAAACACAGAATGAGTGAGGGGACTGGCTGGTGTGTGTGCTTCTTGGCTGTATTTGTGTGTGTGTGTGGACTGGTGACATCAACTGCGTGTCCATAAAATTGCAAAAGAGAAAAGCTGCATGAGGCTGTTGGTCAGATTTGGCTCGTGTCGTCGGGCTCGTGGATTTCCTAAAACAAACTGAAACTCTGACAACACTGTGGTTTAACTGGAAGCAAAGGGACTACAACTGCATTTACATGAGAAAAATGAAAATAAAACAGCATCAATTTAAAACTAGCAGTGCCTAAAGAGTCTTGAGATGCTCTTTTACTCTTTCCTCATTTAGACATTTTAACATAATGCAAAGGAGTTGATCTAAAAAAGAAAAATCATAGTTTCAGACCAACCTTTAGGAGCTTAATGTACACATGTTTAAACATACTGGCAGGAAAATACAACCATCTATATATTTCTGTGTTTGACCAACTTAAATATATATTACTAAGATATTTCTTTAAATTTGAGATTGAAAGTCCATTCTTGACTTTGGAAACCACAGGATCCATTTAGTGGCTGTTCAAGAGCTTCCGATCATATCACATGATCTTCCTCAGCAGTTGTAGATGCTCATATTTCAACATTTTCAGAGCACATTTAAGGACATGTTGGCATTATATGACAGCTGGTCAAACTCCAACTGCTGAGGCAGATGTGTGATGTGACAGAAAGCTCCAGAACAGCTACAAAATGGACCCTGTGGTGAAATTTAAATCTTTTTTGATATTTAACGTGATCCTCCAGGTTTCCGGCCATCGTTTTGGATCGAAGATGCGGCCCACGTAGCTCACAGTATGTAGGTTTGGTCTGTTTTTTTCAAATCCTGCCTGAAGTTCTGGTTGCTAAGATTAAAGGTTGGTGCTTTGTGTTTTTTGTTCCTCTGGCACGAGGGAGCGAGGGAGGATCATGCGCCTCCACAAGCCTGAAGACAAACTCCGGAGGTGAGGTGGGTAACGCCTTGAAGAGGTGGTGATGAAAAGATTAAGTACAGATTGTTTTCACACTTTTGAGCTACAGTCGCGTGTTTCTGTCGGCTTATTTATCCGCAGCTGAGTCAGCTCTCCGCTGACACTGTTTTCTGAGCCCTGAGGCCTGAGAGCAGGGATCACGCCCTTCACCCAGCCTACAGCATCACATCCAGTACAGGTCTGCACTAAGAGTCACAGCCCTCCCCATCCTTTTCACCCCTACAGTCCAAACTCTGCAGATACATCAAAAGTAGCAGGAGAAAACCAAAACCCTATCCGCCAGTGTAATGAAACATAAATGTGAAACTGAATTCATAATAAAATGTAAGAAAATAGTGCCCAAATGCCCATATCAATTTCTCAGTCCAAGTGATGTCTTCAGACTCTAAAACTAAAAAGTATTCTATTTGAAGAGAAACCGAGAAAAGCAGCAAATCCTGACATTTGAGAAGATAAAACCTTCAAAAGTTTGGCATTTTTGCTTGATTCATTTCTTAGACAATTTATCAACGATCTAAATTATTTTCATCATTTTCTGTTGACAAATCAATAAAATCTAACCAGAGTTGCAATAAAGACAAACATCCTCCCCGCTAACTGATGCACCACATATTCACACATTATTAATATATTCCACTGTCTGGCCAGAAGGAAGAACTGCACATTTGTGTAAAAAAAAGAAGAAGATGCTAGATGTTAAATTTGGAACACGAGCAGCATGTCCTGTCTACAGACATGGTTGAATTTTAAAATCATATTTATATTGTCTTTGGAGAATGTTACATAGAAGAAGATACCAATCTTGGCTGATCATTGTGTCCGTCAGTTCTGCAACATATCAGCTACTAAGAAGAAAAAAAGGGTCTAAGGACATGATTTAAGGGCAGTAAAGTCCCTAAAATTGTCATAAATTGAAATGTCATCTTAAACTGCCAAAATGCAGCCCAGTATCTCTAAATTCTGTTCATATTAGATGATTCTGCACGTCATGATTTATGTCCAACGCCAAGGTTCGCCTTTTTAATAACCATAACCATGATCTTTCCATAAACTTAACAATATAAGAAAGAACTTTGGCATTGGATGGAAAACAATATTGCCATTGAAAATAATCCAGGGTTTTGCGGAGTTGTGCAAATCATTTTGATGTTCCTGCCTGGTGATAGATTTGTAATCTTTATATTGCTGTTCTCTACTTGTCTTTGGAGAATCGTGCACTGCAAGAGTCTAAAAAAAAAGCTGAACTAACTCGTGAATAATGGCTAAACACTTTGTCAAAACCAGCTCCGTCCCCACCAGCCTCTCAGAGTCAGGATGTCAGGGTAATGACTTGACACTGCTACATTCATTTAACAGCAATTATGTCACTAGAGTCTATAACTTCATGCAGTCTGTTGGGATGCTGTCATCTCATTGGAAGTGTAGAGACTCATTTATTTAACTGGTATGACTCAGAAAAATGACTCTGAGTATTTCTATTTTAAGAAACTGTGTATGTCAATACATGAATGGCTGTTAAAAAAAAGAAGCCCCACTGCTCCTTGAATTTCCTTCAAAAAAAAAAGCTTCACTCTCTTACAGCTCTAAAGCCACGTAGCTGCCAAGTAGTGAAAGCTGACTGATGCAGGAGAGGTCTGATAAACACCAAAGTCAATAAAAAAGAAAATCCCCAACATTTGAGTTTTATTAACAGCGGTGGTGGATGGAAAAAGCAGATTTGACAGGCCTGGTGCCGCTGTGAGAGCCCGAGTGTCTCCACATTGTCTCTCGCCTGTCGTCCCGGACTGACTCTCTCTGACTGGCTACATCATGTCTTGGCACGCAGATAAAAAACCCACATGAGGGTAATTACTGCATTAGAGAAAAGAAAAAAAAAATGACAGCCGTTCATGAAAAGACTGCCTCAATCAATAAATCAAGCTGGAATGAGTGCCGGCTCTTAAAGACGCTGGACGTGGTGAAGTTAGTTGTGAAAATGCTTTTAAAAGGCAATTTAATGCAGTACAACAGAGTGGCTTTGGAGTGTGTGGTGCGCTACATTTCAAACGCATTCAGTCACCCCGTCAGCGACTGTGACACCCGTCTGGTGTTGATATCAAAGCAGTGAGATTTTTACATTTATCAGTTTTGACTTTAAACAGTCAAAAAAAGAGAAAGGACGTACAAAAATATTGGATTCTGGACCAACCAGAGCTCAAGCTTCAGTCTGTGTGATTTAATGTGCAAATGTGAAACAGAAAGTTTTAAACGTTTCCTAGTAAATTTCTTCGACATAAAAAACAAACAAACTGAGCATATGAAAAGACATCTTTTTCCCTGAAAGGCAGGATGGATAAGTCCTTCATGAAATGGGGGACCTTTATTGATTATAAGTGCTCTACAGCAACGGGGCAGTACAGATTTTGTATTGCACTTCAGTGGGACTCACAAGAGACCGATCGAAAAAAGAGAAAACAGTCAAAATCAAAACAGCAGAGGCTGAGATATCCTGACTTTTAGTATCGGCAAAACTCCAAAAAGCTCCTACACTTCCCATAGTGCAACTTGATGGCCCACGTCTTTCAAACTCCACACCCCCATTTTGTAATGTAATCTTGTAATCTGGGTTAAATAAGACCACAAAGTGAAACTCGTCGTACTATAGTTGTCTATGGTACATACTGTGTAACCTCTGTTACAGCTCAGTGACTGTATTTCAGTGTGTATTTGAGCTGCCTCACTTCAAACTATAGGAAATATAAGGCTGTTGAAACAATGGATACGTTTCCGAGACGTCTTCTAAGGTTTTATTTTTCAACCAAATCGGACCCGGTTTAAACCAAGACGGCACCTTTTGACCTTCACATCACCAAATGAAAGTAAATTAGTTTCATTCATGATGGAAAAGAACATGGCTTGATATCTTGCGGAGCTTCTTATTTGCTGGCTAAACATCATTTTTAAAAGGGCAGTAAAGTCTTGCCCACATGTTTTTCTGAAGTCCAGTATTGGTATCAGAAGAGATGCAGCTTTTAATGTGACATCTATGTTTTTTGGAAGATATTTTGAGGATTACAAATGAGGGACTGGAACCCTTGCGATCAGGATGCCCTGACCTTCAGGCCCAGGATGACGACGAGGTCGGCATCTCCAGGAGAAGAAGAACAACTGTGAAAACAGTCTCATTAAACTGTACACACACACACACACACATCCCCTGGTCTGCCCCCCCTTTCTGCCCCGTTCAATACAACAACTGACAATGCACTAAAGGAGACTGAAGATGAGACAATGGGATCGACTTTCAGAGGCATCTGCCCCCCCGCCCAGCACACTCCCAGGAGTCTGCGCTGCCGTCTGTCAGACGGCTGTCAAGTCATCAGTCAAACTAAACACCAAACACACACAGACACATGCGATACATGCTTTTCCTGGAGAGACATAAGAGAGCTAATACACACACACACACACACACACACAGCACAAACATGATCCCAAGTACAAAACACCCACTCCAATCACAGACAAGGTATATTTTCACTCACTTGTCTTTACATGGTTCATACACACACACTTTGTCATCTCAGGCCCGCCCCCCCTCCGACTCCTTGTGGTTCAGATCTCAGTCACCTGTTGAACTCCCTCACACACACCTCTCAGCTTCAGCAAGACAAACACAAAGAGTGCCTGTCAGGTCGAAATGCCACCGAGAGCCGGGCGCTGCTGTCTGAGGCAACCGGACACGTGAAAAAGGACAACCAGCTCATTCTGAACGCCGCTGGTGCAACAAGTCGCCACACCTAAAGGACAAACTGGGTTGACTGCCAGCACTTTCAAAAATGACCCGTTTCAGTAATGACTCATATGACTGTTTATGATCTGACACCTGGGGCCTATTTTTACATATTTTGGGGTGTAAATGACTAATAGGTACAAATAGTTTTGCGTCCGTGCAACAGGGTGCAATGGCTGCAACGTAATCCTTGGGGGCAATTGCGTCCGTCAAAGTGTGTCCACTAAAAGTGTTTGTTTTTGCCGCTGACAGGCTCAGATTGTGTCTGACAACAGACAATACACTAAGCTATGCTACACAACAGTGCAACATCAAATGCAGTATAAGGAAGCTAAGAAGAGAAAAAGTGAGAGTGACCGAGCAAGAGGCCGGACAAGAGTTCATCTCAGACTGGCTTTTAGTCGTTGGCGAGCGCTTCGTGAAATAAAAGGCTGCAGGACAGACGGCGAGCCAGCCTTTGTTGCTGTTGGACTAGTAAGTAATATTAGCTGGCTTGCTATGATGCTTGATGTTTGGCTGTTAGCAAAGTTGTCGACTCGCTAGTTTTTGATCATAAGCCAAGTCAGCCCACCAAATGCAAATCCTTCAATCCTTTGCGACAACAAAAGGCTGCAAGAAAGCCAGCAACTGTTAATCAGAAGAAGCCACAGAGCTGTATGTCCACCACAGGGTGTTTATGTCACCTAACACTCCTCTTTATATCTATTTGAAACTACATTGTTGTGGCAGCAGGATGTGAAGACTGTCAGTGTGAGAAATTAGTTTACACACACCGTAAAACATGATTACACATTACGTCTGAACAGAAACACACACATCTTCTCCACTGTCACTTCAAACTCTGCAGAAACCATTTCCTTCCACAAACCTCCTTATTCTGAGGAGGTAATTACACGTCCCGTCAGATAAGACAGGCGAGGAATCAAAATAAACACTCTCTCTATTCTTCCCACCATCAATCAACGGAGCCATTGGCTGGTGGCAGAGCCGGGGTGACTGCGATTATGCAATGACGGAGACAAAGTCAAAACAACAGGGAGACGCTGTAACGGATAGGCAGGGAGAGAGGGAGGCCGAGAGGAAGGAGGGATGAGACACGGATAGGAGGAGGGATAAGGAGATTAGAAATGAGGAGGTGACATGTGAGCAAGATCGAGGTGATAAAAGGTGAGAGAGGGAGGAGAAAATGAGGGCAGGTAGATGGAAGAGGGAAGAGAGGGAGAGAAAACTACAGTATATCTCATCTTATCATGGGGTCAAGCATTGTATTATTTTTGTTTTATTCTTTTATCTTTTTTAATATTTTTTATATCACTTCCTTATTTTATTACTATTATCATATCCAGTTTCTGAAACCAGGATATGATGTTTCCATGCACAAAACCAGCATATTCCAAAAAACCTGATCCTAACTGGGATACTAGAATGCATGTAAATGCACTCACTATAATAATAAACTTAAAGGTGTCCTGGGGAGTACTTACTCGGTGTTACTTACTAAAACATATTGTTTGAATGCATTTCCTTCCCCATAAAACATTTGCAAAGCTGATTTTTCAAATATTTTAAGTTGTGCATATTAGCTTGCTTGCAGTCTTCCTCTTCTTTGCTGCCTTTGTTGGTGCATTTCTTTGCAAGTTTGAATTTCAAATTTGACAAATAAAGCATATAGAGTTACAGGAGTACGTAGAAAGGTGTGTCTCATTGAGACTGAATGAGGTGAATTTTCAACGAATGTTATTGACGTGAATTTGACCGCTGGAAGTACAAATCGCTTCAATTTGCACCACCCATGGCGAACTTGTGTCTATTTGTGTCCACTTGCGTCTTTGCAGTGTGCAGCCTCTAAAATCTGCTTCACACTCAGTCTGATCACACCTAAGGCAGAAAAAGAAGAGCAGAGAGACAAATGTGGAGGTGAGCATGTAAGAGTGCATGTGACAGAAGAGTGAAAATTTAAAGGAGGGGTAAGAGAGAGAAAGATGGAGAAAGGAGAGACAAGGGAACAGAGAGGAGGAGGAGGTGAGGCGTGGAGAGAAATAAGAAAGTGAGAGACAGGTACAGAAGGAGAGAAAGAATGTGGAGAGACAAAAATAAAGGAGGCGAGAGTGTGATAGAAGAGAGATAAGGAGGAGAAGTGAGAGGCAACAGAAAAAAGTGATGGATGAGGCACAGAGGGAAGGAGGGAGGGAGGACAGCCATTGTCACCCCACCTGTCTGTGATGGCTGGATTTCCGGCGCTGGCGGTATTGTTTTTCTCTCCTTTATGTGGTTTACAGCCCCCAGGATATATGGGGAAGCGTTGGGATATCTTTACACACTTCCTGTACAGCACAAAGCCGCCCAGCGCGGCTCTGCAGATCACAAGATAATCCCAACACTCAGTGTGCGTGTTTAAGGGACAGCCAGAAACACGAGACCCGAGCGACGCTTCACATCACACCTGATGCCACTTTCAACATGTCACATACAAAAATCCTGTTAAATCAAAGCTCTTCCGTGCATCCTGGGTGTTTACAGTGTTAGTATTGGTGCAGACAGTGTTCTGGTCACACTGACTGCCTGAACTTGGTGGATGGACCACAGATGTGTTGAGAGAGCTGGATGTGACCCAGCGGCTGAGCACAAAATGCTTTTTTGTTGCAGCACTGCCGCAATTGGTCAGGTGTGCAGAGGTGTAAAAGTAGGTGGAGTCTGAACTTCTCTCTCAAGCTCTCATTTCATTCTTCACACGGCAACTTTTCGTGTGTACAAAAAAAGTGCCATAGTATGAATGCCTTTAAGGAGAGACTGTGCACCTCGCCTTTGAGTGTGGCCAACGAACTGTCCCTTTAGCTGCGGCAACAACCTTGAGATAGTAGCCACGTCTACTTTAAAAGGCGGCTATTATCAATATTTCTACAATAACAGTGTTTTTAATGACAACGTGAAAGGTATTGCTTGTAGTGATGAACCTACAGAGAATTATCACCTGAATCTGCAGCTCCCCTCGGCTTTACAGAGCTTTATAGTGAGTTACACAGCATTGTTTTCGGCCGCAGCAGGCAGCTGTTTTCAGTGAAAAGCTGTAAAAAGCCACTGTACACTACCTGCTCAGCAGCAAACAGCAGACACACACAGTTAGAGACTAGCTAGTGAACATAGTGGAGCATTTAGCAGCTAAAGAGCCAGATATTTCCCTCAGGAGCTGGTGGAGACCAAAAACAGAGCTAACAGAGAGGGAACACTGGACTCACATTCATCAAGTGACACAAACACCTCTCCAAATGAATGCTAATTGGCTCCGTAACAACTGTTTGCGATCAGGTTCACCACATTTTGAACTTAAAAGGTGATTATATGTCCAATTTGTGTTCACAACCTGTTTCCGCTGCCCCCAAGTGGCCAAAAAGATCAGTTATTGCTGGTTTAAAAGTAAGTAAGAAACAAAAAAAATAAAACAATTAGGGAAAGAGCCCTGAGGAAGGATTGGTCAGTTCTTCTGTCTACTTCTCCTCCAATCACATCATGTGACGTCATACACACTGTACCTGGCTATCCTCTGTGCTCACAAAGAGAAAGGTGTAGAAACAACAGAAGGAAAACTAAATGGAGAACTCATCCTACACAACACCTTTTTGCCTTTGGATGAGGTCGGACGACACTTCGTGAAATCTAGCTTGTTTCAAGCGTACTCTGGCCTTTAGTTCTTCTCCTCACTGAGCAGGTGACCCTAACTAGTGCAGCACCAAGAGCCCTCGTCTGACTTTCCATCCAATCCAACACGCCCAATTGTTCTTTTTTGTTTTTGGAATGCACTACCAAGCCGGAGGTCCTGCTACCAGGAATCAAACCATTGGAAACAATCCTATTTCATGAGATTTTCTTCAGACCTCCAAGAGCTTAATAAAGCAAAGGTCTTGCTTCTGAAATTACAGTTTAAAGCAGGTCCCGGTTTTCCAAGGAATCCTAATGTAATATACTATATTGAGAAAGTTAGGATAGTTATTGAGAAAAATAGTTGTTGTGTTGAGTGTTGCAGTGACCTTTTCTCCATTTTAACCCTCTAAGCAGCCACCAGAGAGACTTGAAATGATTACAAAAGTTTAATTTGATTAAACTTCTTGGTTGCCAACAATAAAAGCAACCAGGAGACAGGAATGCAAGGGAGAAAAGCCTCAACACTCCCCATTCTTGTGATACAGACGTGTATGACAACACCCATGTCTACTACCAGGAAACCTGCCTCGCGGGCCTCTTCAGCTACCACAGGAGAACATCATTTCACTCTGCCTACAGAGGCTTCTCAACCCACCCCGGTTTAAGTTGACTGATGCGTTTGTGGGGCTGAATAACGACACTTGTTGGCTGCACAAAGGCAGCTGGTAGCCTTTGTTGCCAAAGATGACAAGCAGAATCGCCTTACTCTGGCGCGGACAATGGAGGGCTGCGTTGATATGGTATTGTATGTCAGCAGTATCTGTGGCTGTGCATGTTTTTTTAGGTCTCTGTGAAGAGGTGCTCTGCCATCACACAAGATTCAATTTCCTGTGAAGCCCCCAAACAACAAAGAAGCTGGAAAAGCGGCTGAAACGCTCCCCTTTTCTGCTGGAAGTCGGAAGGGTGAACACAAACAAAGTGCTCAGGATCACAGAGTTACAGCTGTTTCTCAAGTGCAGGCCTTAAGAGGCTTAAAGGGAAAATCCACCTTAAAACAAGCGTCACCTACATTACTCCTGTGATCTACAAGCATAATGATGATCTTCCTGCCTGTGATCTGGGAATTCTGAAATATAAACAACTCCTTCAAAAAGCTGCAAAGCGGGACTGTCTGTGGTGATGTCACGCCGAGACAAATCCTGCAGCTGCACCGCCGAAAACAAGCTGAGTGTCCCCATAGCAATCGTACTCACTCCTGTACTGTACAGTTTCTTGTTTTAACTGCGTGCAGTACAGCTACTTCCTTTAGCTTAAATAAAATGATAATCGTGTATGGACTAAACCAAAACTGCAAACATTTAGGATGATAAAATATGAATATTGCTCTGAGAATTATGTTGTTTGTAATTTAATGAAACTGGACGGTTCATCAAGCGTTTTATCAATGTTTCAGAAATAATCTCTGTCCATACTATACGCCCGAAAACGCACATCACGTGACCATTCACGTGCACTGGACATGCAGGTGCCGGTGTAAACAGGAAGCAGATTGTCTCTGCGTTGGTTGATTAGTTAGTTGCAGGAAATACAACAAACGAAGAACAGCGATAGACAAAAGTAAGAGCAGAGATTTCTCTGACGACCAGGTGGAACTGTTACTGAAAGTAAGTGTTGTAATTCGTTAACCATGTTGAATTTACTGTTGGTATTCAAGGCTGATCAAGATCAAGGTCACGTGATAGGGGCGTGACGAGTCAGGGAAGGACACGTCGTGGCTGATAAGACCCAATCAGGAAGCGAACGTGGGTGTCTGCATCATCGTTTCAAAACGTCTCTGCTTCCGCCCGTCATCACTGAAACACAATCCAGAGTTTTCAAACCAAAACTGGGTCAGCAGCGTTTTTAAAGGTCTCTGTTTAAGGGGTTATAAAACGCTGGAGAAGTGTGGATGCTAGGCGTAAACGTAGCAAAAGCTATGCATTTTAAAACAAAAACGTATTAGTGTGGATGTAGCCTCAGATTAGCTAGTTACTTGGAGAAAGCCTGGGACATGAGGGAAAAAGCGCTTTATCAAGAGAAACTGTAGGTATGCAGCAGTTCTTTTCAGTGTACAGTTCATTTGAAATTTGTTGTTTCCAATATGTTAATTGAAAGTATATAGAAGTGCTTTATAATGTGGTCATTTTTTGTATTTTTGCATATGTAGTACAGGAAGAGCTCTCCTTTTAGCTCTATAGGTGATCTTACTCTGCTGATTTTTCACTACAAGCGTGTTACATGTTACATGTAGTAATTTATTCCAATTGCTAATAAAAAATATTGGTTTGTGCAGCTTTAAAGCACTTCATTTTCTCCGCAGGTTGTTAAAAGTACATTAGTAACTCTGCCTCATCCATCCACTCTAATTGATTCCAATGAACACAGTTGTCATTCCTGCAGCCAGAAAAAAATGCCAACATGCAAGAATGTGTAGTTCCCTGCAAGCACAGCAGTCACTGTAACACACACACACACACACACACACACACACACACACACACACACACACGGGAAAAGACCCACCCCCTGGTCAGGAGGAGGGTCGGCTGATGTGCGTTGACCCTTTCAGACAGACCCCCAACGTGGGTTTGACCTGTGAGTGTGTCCTCTTCTCTACACACACATTTTCACATCTCTGTTTTTTCTCTCACACACTCACTTACACACACACACACACACACACACACACACACACACACACACACACACACACACACACACACACAGACATTTGGGGTTCTATATTTGTAAGCAACCTCTCTAACATAACACATTTCTTAGCCCCTAACCTGAACCATAATCTAAACTTACTTCTAAACTTAAACCCAAGTCTGACCTTAACCCTAAAACCAAATCTTAACTCCCAAAAAGCCATTTGAGTCAGGGGTCAGGAGTGGACAAAATATCCTCACTTTTAAGATCTAAATCTCAAATTGAACCTCACAAACATAGAATAACACACACACACACACACACACACCTCCAAACCCACAGACCCCCCTCCCTGTGACCAAAGAACAGGTGATCAGCTGCAAATGGGTGAATTGAGGGAGGGAGGGGGAGGGGAGGAAGACAAGGCATTCATCACCCCGGGGTCCGCCACCATCTCCCCCCCCACCACACACACCCACACACACACACACACACACACACACTGCAGCACACATCTCCATTTAAGAGCACTTGAACGGCAGCTAAACAAACTCGGGCCCCACAACTAGGTTTGAAGCTCGGCCGACGTGCAGCCGGACCTCCTATTAGGGCGAAGTTCAAAGGAGACACACACACACACACACACACACACACACATCTTCAATCACAGGTGACACAGCGGGGGGGGGGGGTGAGGTGTGCTGCTGAGCCAACACAGCCACCAGGTGATCACTGAATAATACAGAAAGTGGTGGTGGGAAAAGATGGATTTTGTGTAAGTTTTATTTATTTATTTATTATGTTATATATTACTATTATTGCAATATTTATATTAATGAATATTTATCTGATTATTTGTATTGACATATTACTTTTTTTATAAATGAAGCTAATTAATCAACAGCAAAAAAGCTGTAAATGGACACTAAGGCCACACTTCACGCAGAGAAACCTTGTCCAAGGTTGGATTATCAACAGGGCAAAGCGGGCGATTTGCCCCGGGGCCCCAGAGCCTCATGGGTCCAAAGGCTCCAAAATAAATTTGTGCTTCATCAAGTTAGTGGGTGGAAGACATATCCACATGCACACAGTCTGCTTGACCAGTTCTGTTGTTTTAATCCTGAACCTTGTGTCCATTTGTTTGTTTAGTTGCTTTAATCTGAATTTAAAAGCCTAATCCGGGATGGGGGCTGCAAATTAGCTTCGGCGAGACGCCCCATATACAGTACATGTGTTGCAATGCTTGTGCTGTAGGAAGTAAACCAACAAATCAATAAAATGATACACAAAGGAGCAAATCAAAGATGCACAGAGCAGAACATTCACCACCAGAAGATACAGCAGGAAACAAGACAATCTAACAACAGAAAACGTCTCCCTCAGCGCAATAGACTCTGGTGTTTTCTCCCCATTTCACACTTTGTAAATCAGCTGAGAAGAGGTGAACCGAGAGGTGAGACTGGCTGCCTGCCGCTCGACGTCTCAGTCAAAGGCCAACGACCTCCTGACCTCCACGTGAGGCCACACTTAGAGCCAAGTGCTGCCCACTCGGCACACAGAGGTGTGGAAACACAGTCACTGCAACATTCCCATGAGAATAATCTAAAAACATCACACAAATAAAGGCAACAGTGACCTTTTTTTTAAAATCAGAGATTCTATATGATTTTATTAACATGCTTTACCACCTGGGGGCGCTACAGACAGCAACTTAATGGCGTTTACAGCCTGGTGGACTTCAACTGTGGTGAGCTGATCTCTCTAATTACTGTACACCCAGGGGGGAAATCTACACAGGGGGGGCAAACCTGCGTCCAGGCTCAATCTTTTAAGTGCAGGCTAGAGTAGCAGCAGGCTTAATGTCTGTTTATGCTTGTTCACAAGAGGTTATGATTACCGGCGACAGTGGCGTCACAGAGGGAAACACAGTCAGCAGGTGCAGACGGAGAGCGGGTGACCAAAAACACGAGTCTGGGAGGTGTAACAAGCATCCAAATGTCCAGCTCTGTCATAAGAGTTAAGCTGCCTGGCTGCTGATAACGGTAATCTTTCATGATGATTTCACAGCCCAGTTCAAACAAATTGATCTGCAGGACGGACTTTGTTTTCAACACTCGCAGCGGAGGCAGCTTATTAAAGTATTTAATCATAGCAGAAGCTCTCCAAAATTGATGGATGCACCTTTAAATTATTGTTATCGGTATTAACACAGTTCAGCCCACCTTGAAATCAGTCTTGCAGCAATTGCAACGTGCAGCTTCGGTTAGTTTGTTCCTGGCATGTGACATTTTCTTATGGGGATTACCAAAATGAACCGTAGTGGTAACCCTTAGTTAATCGAGCATTTTGTTTGCAACACTTGTAACCTGAGAGAGTGAAAGCAGGCTGATAGGAGGCTGTAATGCCGACTGTGCAGGCAGGCATGGGCAGTGCCAGTCGGTAAGCCCAAACCGCCCGGGGCCACTTCAGCTGTGTGACACACCTCTGGAGCCCGTAGTTTATGAAGCCAGGGCCTAAAGCCTGGATTTACCAAACTACTCAGGCACGGCATGTACTGTTCAGCGATTTATTTTGCCCTGTGCAGTCTATAATGTATTGACCCAACTTATTCAGTGTAGCCGAGTGGGGAGGGTACTATCCCAATGTTTCTACGGTTAGGGGTTTAACTTTCCAAAGGACTCCGTTAAAAATATACCGTATGTCTTTGAAACGTCAACATGTCAGGAACTAAAAACTAGCCTTGTTTTCTAGCCCGGCCTCTATTCTATAGTATTGTTAAATCTGTCAAATGGGTATTTCATGGAACGTGGGAAGGAAGATGACTGGCGAATTTGTGAATAAGAGGCGTAAACAAGTGAAAGAGAGAAGCGACGAGAGTGCAAGAAATAGCAGGAATTCACCCAGACAGGGATAAAGTCAAAAGATGAGAGCAAAAGATCTTCCTTACTGAATTTTCCCCAAAGTTTAATTTAAAGGTTCCAGCCAAATTAAACTTAAATATTCAGAAGAAAAAAGGCTTTTTAGTATATAGTTCCGTCTTTGTGTTTCCCTGCTGAGCTGCAGTGGAGGGAGGTAACAAAAGACCAGCATAACCAGGAGGAATGATTACAATTTAAATGTTCATATGGGCACCTGACTATTGTTTTAAGACAGATTTGAAAAATTGTGACCCTGTTCTCTAATTTCAACTTTGGTGCATGTTTGTAGGGTTGGACAAACTCCAGGCGTTTAACCATTCTTTCTTCATTTATTCCTGAAGAGAACATTTTCCTCTCATCCCTCCTGTTGACTAAATCACTTAAGAAAATGTTTGAAAGTTTAAAGAATGACAATCACTAAGCAGTGTGTCGTCATGCCATTCTGTTGCACCCTTACCCTCCAATAACAGGATCATATTGAAGATCCTCCTACCAATGCAGCTGTGTATACAATGCTCACTGCTGTATGGGGAAACTTGTTTTCTAAATGCATTTTCATACAAACATCAGCCACGTGCAGCTGCTCTGAAGACATTGCGGTTGCACTTTTTTTGTCTAAATGTACAGTGTGGAAATGATGCAGGGTGTTGCTAAACAGGTCAAGAAAAACAAGCTAAATTCAGGCCTCGGGGGCCCTGGTCAAGGGGAGCACGGGGCTCAGTTGGTCATGATGTCCTTGTTCACACTGCAGCTATTCAGGGTCGTTCAGCAAGGAAGTTCAGCATCTGATTGTTAAAACCTGCATCTGTACCTATTCCCTCCCTTCTTTACTTTATACTTAACCTTTCTCCTTTTATTTCCTTTGTATTATTTCCTTGCTCCCCTCTTTGCTCCCCTTCTTGTCTTCTCTCTCCATCTCTCCATATTTTGTCATTTAATTCCTATTTTCTTCTTTTCTGTCTGCAAATTATCTGGAAGCATAAAAATCGTCCAAAACTGGAACTATGAGGTTTTCACCTGACACTGAGGCTAAACTCTCCTCTTCTTCACTGTTAGTACTTTATCTTTCCACATCTGAGTAACTTTACTGCAAATAGTTATTGATTTTTAAAGTAAGATTTGAATGGACTTTTTTAAAGTGCTTCTTCTTCTGCTCTCAGTGACACAGATGTCATTTCCAAAAGTTGAAGGCGTCAGTGTCTACAGTTGCACTGTAACACATCAGAGAGGGTGTGTGTGTGTGTGTGTGTGTGTGTGAGGACTGATGAAAAATGAAGACCTGATGTCACAGAAGCATCCGTGTAAACACCAAACATGCTAACATGATTTAAGGCGGTGTAACTTAACCCCGCCTCTGCCTCTTCCTCCCTCCAGCCGTCCCTCTGTAAACCTACATGACGACCCACCGACAGCTATATAGACGAACCTCTGCACCGTCTACCGCCACAGCCGCCACCTCCACCGTCACCCCACCCCTCAACACATACATACAGCTCGCATTCCTCTGGATCTGCAGATCTGCAGCAGGGTCAGCTCACATGCCTGGGCTTGTCCTGCACGGTGGTGACTTCAGCACGGCCCATTGAGCACAGATCTGCTGTTACTACGATGCTCTTCACAAACTGGGTTTTATTCCTCATGTGACACAGAGCTGGTCTTTTATTCATTAAGCAGTTACTTATCCATTTCAAATTTACATTGCTGTCTCCGGCCTCTAGGTCATCAGCGTGTTTCTTTTCACAGTTGCTGTGTTACTATGTTTATTTGTTCATACTCTACATATTTGTATATTTGATTAATATTAATGTGTTTAATGTAATTTATAGGCTCCTGTACGTCGAGCTGTCACTGAGGGGACCAAGTGAAATCTGCATGGAGCTGCATTTTTACCCACACTAGCTGCTAGAGATGCCAGTGTCGGCCTATTTTGGTCTGTCCACCACTTTGGTCCAGACCAAAACATCTCAACAACTATCTGATGGATTGTCATGAAATTAAGCACAAACATTCATGGTCCACAGAGGATGAATCCTAATGACTTTGATGATCCCCTGACTTATCCTCCAGCGCCACCAGCAGGTGAAAGTTTTCACTTATCCAGTGAAATATCTCAGCATGTACTGGATGAACACGCATGCTGTTCCCCCTCAGGATGAATTGTAATGACTTTGGTGTCCATCAGGTCAAATTCTTTGTCCAATATACCAAATACCTAGCCTGGGAACCAGACGAATCTGTGAGCTCATGTTTCATTTGCTCTGGCAGATGCGTCTGGTTCCCCTCCCATTCAGACAGATTTCCAGCCGACCAGGGCTGTCTCAGGCCGATCACAACTGTTTATCTAACATGGGGCGGGTTTGATATGACGACTGTACAGAGGAGCGCTGATGAGGCATTTATGTAAACAACCAAGATGGCTGCCGCTGATGTGGAACGCTCTGAATCAGCTATCGCGCCAGTATTAAATGGACTGGACGGTATATTTTCTCCAAAAGAAGAACAAACAACTGCACTCAAAGCTTTTGTTGATAAGAAAGATGTGCTCGCCGTACTTCCGACAGGATTCGCTCAGCGCTACGTCACACATTTCGTTGCTCTGATTGGTTGGAGGTCTATCCAATTGCGTCCAGAGGCATTTTGGTCTGCGCCCGTTGATAACGGCCCTTGGAAATCGAAAATGAACTGAGAGGTTCTAGACTAATTCGTGTTTGCAAATTGGTCTGGCGATGTGAGGCTACCAAATACTTGCAAAACGAATGACATTCCCATCAGCTGCACTTTGCGTTTAGTGCTAATTAGCAAATGTTGACACCCTAAACTAAGAAGGGGAACACGGTAAACATCATGCCTGCCTCAGCATCAGCATGCTAGAATGCTAAACTTTGCATTTAGCTCAAAGCAGCACTGTGCCTAAGTACAGCCTCACAGAGCTGCTAGCATGGCTGTCTCTTAGTCTTGTTTCAGTTTTCATCCAGATGCCAGCAGCATACATCTTTTTCTCCTATTTTTTCCCTTATTTCTTTCTGACTCTCTTTTTCTTTTCCTCCATCCTAAAATGGAAATTTAACTCAAAACTGTATTTGAGTATAGAATATGAGTAAATGTATTAAGTTACTCCTCACTTCTGGCTGAGAGTAAACAATTAAAAAGAGATCATGAATGAGAAAAACTACAGAATACATTAGGAGGGAAGAGGGCAACTGAAAGGGAAAGAAAAAGGAGAAAAGCATCAGTCAAGCATGAACATTTTAAACTAATCCCCAGTCACAGTCAAATGATATCAGTGATTGATTCAAACCTCTCAACACTTAGATATGAAGAACAAATAAAAACCATCAGATCAGCTTAAGTCTGTCTCTGATGTTCACTATGTAAAAGTTTCCACTTTCGTTGGATGCAGGGAGTTTCTCTCCAGTAATAATAAAAACACACAGCACACAGCGCAGCATGCCAAACCTCTGCTATTAATCACACAGGCTTTAACAGAGCAGAGAGGCCTTTATGTGGGTGGGATGGAAATAGGTTTTTCTCCTCCAATAATTAGCTTATCAGTCCATTTACACGGCTAAGAATCATTAGCACCAGTTTAATGAGGTGGCTAAAAATAGAAGAAGCACATAAAGGATCAGAGGAACCTGCTGGAAGCAGAACTTCACACTCCGAGTGTGTGTGAGCATAAATTCACAACATCAATGTTTGTGTGTGGCTGCGCATTTTTGCATCAGTGTATTTCTGGGTGTGTGCGTACAGGTGTGTGTCATGTTCTTGTTTGTGTAGAACAGTGTGAGTGTTCATACTTCCTGTGTTTTCCTGAGTGTGTATGTGCATGTGTGTCACTGTTACTTTTTTGTTGAGACTGCACTGAAAGAGAAATTTATCATTAATACAAGTTTCCCGTCCAACATATGATGATTGCATTCTTGTTAAGATAAGGCATTATTATATATTTTTCTTACTGTCAACAAATCCCATGAAATGACCAAAACCAACAATGTGTTAGTCTGTCTCTTAATACTTCGACCTCCCCTGTATGTGGCCCTCAGCATCCACCATTTCCTACTTACAGTGGGGCAAAAAAGTATTTAGTCAGCCACCAATTGTGCAAGTTCTCCCACTTAAAAAGATGAGGGAGGC
>LKNJ01001850.1:58629-85208 GCA_002120245.1 Maccullochella peelii | reverse complement strand
ATTAAAGCACCTGTAGGTGTAATGTGTAGGTGGCCCAATACTTTTGTCCATATAGTGTAGATATTGATCAGCTGAACTTGTATTTTATGGTCAGTAGGTCTGTGTCAAATCCCTGTGATCACAAACGGTCCGCCACATGTACATGAACATTTGTGAAAGTACGACAGAACTCTGAAGATAAATCCAAAACTGTAACATGATTTTAACATGATTTTGCAAGTAAATCACTGTGTGAATGTTGAAAAATAAAGATTCTTAGTTACATGTCAGGATCTGCTGAAAAGGAAATATGAAAAGCAGAAGCTTCAGCACAGAGTTTGCCTAGAACGTACAAATACAGCAACTTGTGTGAACTGACCTCATTAAAGAGACGCGTGTGCTCGTCTGTATTCGGCCTCCTGCCTGATCTCAGCTGTTTAATTGGTGCAGTTTGTCAGTGGAAACATGTTTAGCTCAGGACTATGAGGCAACAGTCAGCGCTGATGAGGTGCCTTCAATCGACCTCCGATAAACTACCGAGTCAAGACTTTTAGCTTCTACACACACACACACACACAGCAAATAAACCGTAAACCAAGTGCTGCAAAATCACCAGAAACATCCAAAACTTGAACAACTAAGTGTCTTTCGCTGTCGGAAAAACATGTCAGAGATTTTTGTTTCCGTTTCCAGGAAACTGAACTAATGGGCAAAACCACACACACACACACACACACACACACACACACACACCTGGTGCAGCAGTGCTGCTGACCGAGCTCATTTACACTCCTCTTATCGTCATCATCACACAGAGGACGAGATGTCAGCTGCTGTTTACAAAAACGGGTTCAGAGAGGTCGTATTATTCTTATTATTCTCATTGTTTTAATCTCATTATTACCTGCTGCTTTGGCAATATTGTCGTTGTTACATTCATGCCAATAAAGCTAATTGAATTGAACTGCAGAATGGAGATAATCAGAACGTTGGTTGATATGCAAAGGCCCATAACCAGGTGTGTTTATCCAGATCATGTGTTCAGATACAGATCACAGGTTAATTCCAGGAAGGAAGGCAGAAAGAACGGAAGAAAATAAGACAGAAAGAACAAAAAAGAAAGAAAGAAAGAAATCGGGGCTCTGCAGAGGAGAAAAGTGAGTGATACATGCTCTTTAAATTTATTTTGCTCCACGTTTCTCTCTTCTCTTCATCCATCTGAATCCTACAGATCTGACTCCTTCACACCCACACTGCAGAGTAACACCACTCTCTCTCTCTTCATCACCATAACTGTTCTCCATCAGCCTTTCCCTTTCGGATCAATAGGATGTCTAATGATGGTTATAGCATCGTCACAGTCACACGTGTTCATCTCATCTGAGCTCCGACGACTAATACTGAAGGTTTCTCTCATGTATCATCATCAGTAGCAGCAGAGGTTGTGTTCCTAGATTCCTAGTAATCACTATGTATATCGTACTCTGGGGGGGAACCACAAAGTCAGAAAGTGCAAGTATCCCGTATGAACATAGGCGCCTGCACCCCCACTATTAGACTTGGGGGAGCAAACGTGTGCTTTGCATTATCACTTTTTGAACGTACAACTTTGCCACAAAAGAAAACACAACACTCCGCAATCAATCGTCTGTAAGGCGGTCATGAAACTCAGTCCGAGACGTCTTAAGTCGGTCTTTTCTTCGTCTTGACGTTCTGATAAAATCAAACACGTGCGCTCTCTCCAGCACCAGGAAGGCAACGGCCGAAAATCTCCTAAAATACCGTCACACGCACATGATAGACGGTGAAAGTTTTATGAGTCTGTCTTTAATTCGGTGTGTATCTGATCCACCAACCAGCACTTATTTTAGTGAGAAATCTGAATCCCACAGTCTTCTCTCACTAAAATAGTGCAGCTAACCAACGGAGGCTGGTAGCGAGTTGAGGCGACAAAATCCAAAATGTAAAGTTTGTACAGAAATAAAGTTTATCTTTATGGATTATATTGATGCCGAATTAACAATGAGAGTGTCAACAAGTGGCGCCCTTTTTCTTGTGCTTTTAGAGTTTTGTGTTTTTACAGACACGTAAGGAATTGTTAATATGTCATATTTCTTGAAGGGAGTTTGTCGTAATATTTTCCTCTGAGAGAGCAGTCTAATTTTCCTGCCATACCTCCCCTTGCCTGTCAATAATCTTGCACCTCCACTTTTAATTATAACTAGGCGTCCATGCGTATGAATATTGTATATAAAACATGATCTCTTAACTCGACAATTAGCACTCATGCAATTTGTCTGTCTGTTCAGACACCGAGCACCAGGCCACAGGATGGTGAGTTCACCGTTTCCTCGCCTTCACTCTTGAATCTTTAATAAAATCGTTTAGGATCATACTGGTGTTTTGCATTTTTTATTCCGTTTACTACACTTCAGCTGCTGTGCGTGTAGCTGACACTTGCTGTTGTTGCTGTGGTGAGTTCATGTGCTGCCAATCACGAACAGCAGAAGCTTTTCAGGTTTTTAATTTTTGAAGAACAACTTAAAAACCTGATTGAGATGCTCACAAGCTACTAGCCAAGACTAGTGGGGCAAACATGATGTGAATTTATGAAACACAAACCTTCAAGATTCTTGAGATCTATAGGTTTCTGTTTGCAAAATGCTACATTTTATTCCTAAATTTGATTTACATGTAAATTTAAAAAAGGCTACAATGAGAAACCTATAACCAACAAAGTGTAAGGCACAATGTCTGCAAATGCAGGTGCCTTTGTAGCATAATAGGAACATGGACACGGTGTGTGCATATAATAACATGGCTACCATAAATTTAAAAATGATACAAAACTATTTGGGGAAAATATATAATACATTTGCAGTTGCAGTTGATAACGCTTGTTGCTGCATGCTGTTGTGTCCCTTCAGATGAAATGTTTGAACTGCTTTGTCACGTCCTACAATATTTACTGCTTCCTTGTGTGTGTGTGTGTGCGTCTTGCTTTTTGCTGCTCCAGCCTGAGGTGCTGCAAGATAAATCTGTGTGAGGGTGTTTTGCATTTTGCTGCATCATGCCCTATACGAAATCACTCAGAAACCAGCGTAGGCAGCTCTGCAACATGCTGTCATGCCTCCGTGCCATAATCTGCCCCAGTGCAGTGTGGGATTTATTGGACGACACTCAGTCAGTTGAAGAGGCAGCAAGCAGCTGATTGTACTGTGTGATTTCATAACGAATCAGCCTTATCTTCACTGCTGTCAGACTTTGTCATTGTTCTCTGCCTGTTACATCATTTGCAAGCTTGAGGTCAGCTTTTTCTCACTATATCAGCTGTACCTGAACGTCCCATGACTCAGGGCTTGGAGGACTTTTTTTTCCTGCACTTTGATGCCTCAAGATGCCTCAAATGAACCCAGATCTGAAAGTCTGACTCACACTCTATGCACCTCTGTGAACAATCTATTTCACTTTTTGGCTGCACATATGAGGACTCATAAGACAAAGCAATAGTGCTATTGAATCTGTCTCCATGAGTCATCGCTGCGTTTCCCCAGCCTTCATTTCTGCAGGTCTGTCTGGAGCCGCTTTTCTTTCGCTCTCGGTGTTTGCAGTGGAAAGGAGGCGACGCTCTATGTTCCCAACAGCAGTGCGAGCTTAGCAAAGCTTTAAGCACTCAGAGCACCGAGCGAGGTTAAAACCATTTCAACTGTTATCGAGAGTGTTGTCCTTCAAACAGGCTTTCCACAGTTGCATAGCAACAGCAATCGCAATGACCAGCACTTCCCACAGACAGCGGTTCAGCGTTACCAGGTACAAAGGAACTGACTGGTCGACGCATGGGACAGCTGCAACCCTGCATCCTGTGGCTCCACACAGCCCTGTGTACAAAGACGACTGCCACAGGCGGCAGCGAGGCTCCGTCGTTCTCAACACTTCCTGATAGGATGCTCCTAAGATAGTGTTGCCAGGCAACAAACCCAATTTCAGCCAGCGAACACAGTTCTGACTGAAAATGTATTCAAATGTAACAAAATAAGAGCAAAAAAAACAAAAGACGAAGCTACTGAGCTACTTGGTAAGTGGTTACCATGGTGATTAGTACAACAAACAACTTCACTTTTACATAAAGCACAGCATGTTTTCTTTATCGTCTCTGCAAGAGCAACCAATCGTATTGCCTAGCAGAAATATCTATTACATAACACTCTCTCAGTCTTTGCTCCCCCAGTTATCAGTGTTAGAGATGCTGTAGTTGTTTAGCTCGTCTGTCTCTGGAGTCTCACGCACTCCTGCTCTCCTGAAATATGTAAATTCCCACTACAACCTTCCACTCTGTGGCCCTGTTATCTAATAAAAGGATGAATATTTATCAACCCTGTACACCCACCAATCACACTATCTCAGTACAGAAAGAATGCACAGGGGCATCAGCTGCCCCCTCCCCTTTGGAGAAAGAAGCGCTTCAATGGTAAACTTCACCTCTCCCGTTTGTTTGAGTCCAAAATGCTTTACAATAAATCACGTTCAGCAAAACAGCTTTGCCTTAAAATCTGTTGCTTGCATTTTTTTTTGCTAGCGAAGAATCAAGCAAAAAGCTGTTTCCCGGTCAAATGTAGCATGTGGGCACATATTTCTAGGCTTGCACAAAAACCTGCGTGAGAAAAGCTGCAAAGTTAGTAGCGATCAAAGTCAAAGATTAACACGAGTTTTGGCAAAACAGACAGTGGGATGACAGAGCCAAGTTTGAAATTTTGTGAAAAGATGCCATATTAATGCTCAACAGCAGTTCAATAGTCTCAATCAAGGTTTAGAGGCCCATGTAACCCATTAGAAATGACAAAACTTAATCTCTAAAGAAACATTTGAATGCACCAACCGAGTAACCTCTTTGTTCTGAAACAGAGGGAGATGAAAAGCCCTTTAATACCTCCTCATTAGAATTTAGCCGTATTCAATATGGCATCCTATGTCATTTTTTCTAATATAAACTAACTTGATCGAAAGATTTACAAGCCAATTTCACTATTTTACCAGAGACTCTGAAGTAGAAAGTCGAAAATCTAGTTGGTTTCCAGCAAAAGTTGCCAGCCAGCATTTAGAAGGTAGACTTTGTTCATTTAAACCCACTGCTGAGATCAGGTTTGCCTTCCTCTCGTGCTACATTTGGCTTTGGTTGTAGTAAGTATACCTTAAACTCCAACTTACGATTTGTGGTGATGGAGGGTGTGGGCGTGGTGGTTGTTGGAGGCGTTGGCTCTGTGCAGGCGCTCAAGCCTCTCCTTCTCTTTCTCCACGAAGTTGGTGTTGGTGCCAGTGCTGGTGGAGGGCACTCGGGTCAGCCGGCTGTGGGCCCGCGGCTGATCCCTGGGTGGGATCGGAGGAGGTGGAGGCGGAGCTGGGGCTGAAGACGAGATCGGAGCAGGGATTTGGGTCGGTATTGAGATGGAGGTTGGGGCTGAAGCCGGAGCAGGAGCAGGAACCGGGATCGCGGTCATACTGGTGCTGTTGGTGCTGTTGTAGGAGTGGTGGGTGGAGGAGTGGTGGTGGTGCTGATGATGCTGGTGGTGGTGGTGGCTGTGGTGGAGAGGGATGGAGGAGGGAGGCTGGGGAGGAGCTTGGTGTTGGCTGTTGTGGTGGTGGTGGTGGTGATTCTTGGTAGAAATGGATGTCGATGTGGTCTGAGTCGGTGGAGGCGGCGGAGGAGGAGGAGGGAGAGGAGGTTCAGGAGGAGGAGCAGGTGGAGGAGGAGCAACAGGTTGCCGGTCCAAACGCAGGTCCTTGTTCTCCTGGCTGAGCCGGTCCAGTTGAACCTCCAGCTCCTCGATTCGGCGCCGCTGGGTTTCTAGAAGCTTCTGCTGGCTCTCAATGATGTTGTTGAGTTCAAGAAGGTACTCCACGGCCCGGTTAGGGCTTTCTGGGCTGCCTTGGCCTGGGCCTTGACTAGCATCCATGACTAGCTGATCTGAGAGTTAGCACTATGGCTAGGGAACCTCAGGCTAAACAACAGCTGGGGAAATGCCCAGTGATCCAGGTTCACTAATGCTAAATTCTAAAGTAAAGAGCCTAAATGCTGTTGGCTGTTCCAGTTGGTTAAATCCAGGTTGTACACTGCCAGCTAGCACTGAGGCTAAATGCTAAACTTCTGCACTATATGAAATGCTGCCTGAGTCACAGCTACAGCTGGTGCAGAGCAAAAGGCTAACTCACTGAGTGTTAAGATATCGCTGGGGCTAGTATAGTGGTGGCACAGGCAATTGAGCCAACAGGCCAAAACTAGCACAAGTGACCCAGTTACTACTAATCTAAAACTACTACCTAGACCCAGAGCAGAGCTGCCTTACTCTGTACTCTACAGTCTACTCTACAACCTAAAAGCTAACGTCTAAATAACTACAAAACTACACCCTATGGCCCTAAGCCCTACACCTTAAAAACTAAGCTACCTTTCACCCTCCCCCCCACCAGAGGTAAGTGGGGGGGAGAGGACTTTTTCTTCTTCGAGTTCTGATTTGAAGCTCAAGATGGACCTCGTCCTCGCTGGCTCCAGTCAGAGAGGTTTATCGAGTCGTCGACCATCCCCTGGTTCAGTCAGGTGTTTCTGTCGGGGTTCAGACCCATGACGGTTAAAAACAGAACAAATATAGAGAAAGAGGTTGTCTTCTCCCCCACAAAAAACAGTTTGTCTTTCCGTTTGTCAGCGAGTCAGTTGTATCCACTCTTTGCACTCCATGCAGAAGATCAGAACACTGGTTTCCAAGAAGCAGGTGTAGAGACCACAGCTGATAGAGACTTTATTGGTCCCTCTGTGTCAACGATATTGCACATTATCATTGTTGAGCGACGGAGCAGATTGTCCAGCTCATGTGGTACAAGTGATATTTTTTTCTCCCAGCATCCAATACAATTGTTTTTCCAAGTGCTGCAGCAGCAATGCAGTCCGCATGTACGAACTCCCAAACTAGTTGACTAACCGCCAGTTTCCCTGTTGTGCCTCATAATAAAATCCCGGGGTGAGAAGCCCTTGAGGTAATTCTCCAAATGAAAACAACCTGGAGAGTTTTCTGGGCAGGAAAAGAGACGAGTGTTCAGTTCAGACCCTCTCCATCGACAAAACTGGAACCAAACCTTGAGAAATCAATACAATGCAAAGCTCCACAAAACGAAAATGCAAAGTCCGTCGAAGATCATCTTCTGGAAGAGGAGAGGTTCACCTCTTCCTGGTCCATGGGTTCACCTGCAGGACTGTCGTCCTGCAGTCGGTCTGTCAGAGGAAGTGATACGCAAAAGTTAACTGTCATGTCAGATGTTTGTCTTCCTCCTGGATACGGTGAGGCATCTGGGATTCATTATCATCCTGCTGGACGGCATATCCAGATCCTTCTTCGTGTCATCCATCCAATACATGAAAAAGAAGAAAAGAAAGAAGAAGGGTAGATGAGAAGATAGTAGGTTGTAAAACAGGAGCCAACATGAAATATCAACTCGTGATACTTTCACAATGAGAAACACCTCTCTCTTTTCCTTCTGTCATCTGTCTTTACTTCCATCTTTATCTCCCGTTTCTTTTATTCTCCTGCATCTCTTTATCTTCATCCTTTCTCTGCTCTCGTCTTTCTTTTCCCTTCCTGCAGCTCGCCATTACCACATCTAACGTCACACAACATTAAACACTACGGGGGCTGTGTCACAGAAACGTCCTGTTTGAAGGCCTGAGTTATAAACCCCGTCAAGGCTGCAAGAGGGAGTTTTCTACATTTCTAAATTGACTGTTCACTAAACCCCGCCCTCGACCAGTGATTGTCCAATCTCACGTTAGCAACCGTAACTAGGAACAGCGCTGGATTTCTACACATGTTGACGCGGTGTATATGGGGCTGCAGAAAGAGAGATGCTCTTTATCTAAAGAGTTTTTAGCCTTTCCAAGGTCAAAAACACAGCAGCAAAAGTGTAATGGATGAATTAAACTGTGTGTTTGTCTGCTCTAAGCCGCAATCGTTGTCCCGAAGTTGTTTTGGCCCTGGTCCCGATCCAAGTCCTTTAATAACGGATATGTGCCGATACCGAGCCTGATCTGATACTGATATTCATCTGAATGACACTGCTGCCTGGCGCACACTCAAGCTGAAGCTACAACCTGAAAATGAGGGAAGATAGAAGTTCATCCCGAAAATCTTTTTGTGTGAAAAATGCACAGTATAGGTCTACATAGTAAAAACATATATACATAGCAGCAGAAAATATGCTGTGTTGACTAAATATGTATCTGAAACTTTGAAATAACCTGCCAACTGTGGTACACTTAGCGAAGATCCTGAATGAAAACTATTAAGTTGATGAGCTTACACTTTGATATTCCACACACACTAAGAATAAAGACATTTACCGACGTCATGCTACAGGATTTCTGGGTAATGAAGTCCCTCACACTATCGCCAATTACCACTTGGACTCACCTAAATGTGCAAAGTTGCTACTTCAGATAAAGTTCCAGCCGTAGATACACCATCACAGAGAACACACACACACACACACACTCAGAGGAAATGGCTAGGCCTCTGGTCTCTATTGCAAAGCGGCCAAACAGTTTCAGTTTTTATATCTCTTCCCATTAAGCACATTCAATTATTCATGACTCACTAACTGACCACCATCCCTCTCTCTCTCTCTCTCTCTCTCTCTCTCTCCCCTTTTGTCTCTGTCAGGGTCTCTCCATCTTTCTCTCTGGTTGTCCAGGCTCTCTGCAGATCGTTGGTTCATGCCTGAATTCTGGAACTGCTAAAAGCTAATTTGGCATTCTTTTAATGGTGTCGATTAGCCAAAATGTAAACAAATACAGGCTAAAGTACAGCCTACAGCTGTATCATAATTTCCCAAAGACCAAGTTGAAATATTCATTTCCTTATTTTGTGTGACCAACAGTCCAAAACCCAAAGACATCAGAGGACTCTCTCATTCGAGAAGTTGAAACCAAATCAAGTTTTTGGGTGTTTTTCCTTTAAAAAGTGACTTAAAAAGAAAAAGTTGCCTATTAAATCCTAATTGATTCATCGACTAATCGTAAAAGTTGTTAGTTGTGATTTGTCAAAACACCGACATCCGGTCCACTTACAGTACTATCTTTTTCCAGAGCTTTTAACCAAATCTGGCGCTCTTCTTCAAACACACGACTGCCCAAAGGGGAGCAGTCTTCATTAGAGGAGTCTGGTCAATGGGCGAAGAAATGACTGAAAATGTGAAATGTTACTGGAAGCTGTGGAAAAAAAGCTAATAAGTGGACCTGGAGTTAAAGGGGCTTTACAATTTATTAAATGACAATGTGAACAATGTGTTCGGTGTCTCTGGTAGTGATGAACCTCATTGTTTATCTGTTCTGATTCCCTGTCAGCGCCCTCATAGCGCTGTTTTCAGAGAAAAAAATCTGTAAAAAAATCGACCTGTCCACCACCTGCTCAGCAGCAAACAGCAGACAGACCCAGTCAGAGACCAGCTGGTGAACATAGTGGAGCATTTAGCAGCTAAAGAGCCAGATATTTCCCTCAGGAGCTGGTGGAGACCAAACACAGAGCTAGCAGAGAGGGAAGACTGGACTTTATATGCAAACACTACTCCAAATGTGAAATGTGTAATAAAATAAACCGTTTGCATTCAACTTGAAAAGGTGATGATCTGTCAATGTTGTGTTCACTACTTGTTTCTGCTGCCCTCAGGTGGCCAAAAAAATCAGTTATTGCAGGTTTCTATTGTTTCCAAAGTCCTTAATGAACTTTCATGCTCAAAGCCTAAACTACCTCCACGATACAATGTGTTTGTTTTTTGTAATTTAATAGACTCTTTAATATGTGCTCGTTCCATGGGAAAAAATGTCTTTACAGAAATGAGCCATTTACTGTGCGACATAATTACATTTTCAGGGTTTTAAATTTGAAACCGAGCTCTGGAATGAATCCTCCCTCTTTGTACAGTTCGTACTTTATGTGCACACAGAATTTATCAGCGTGTAGGCGGCTTTGATTTATGTTATTTCAGTTTCATTTAACAGAAGCAGGACTGCTTTAAATTGGCAAATTTTACAGCCATGTTATCTGCCATCCACACACACACACACAGCCTACTTCCACAGCACGCACACATGCACGTGTAACACATCACACACAAACATATGCATGCATCACACACACACACACACACACTCACTCTACGCATAACAGTCCTCATGGCCTAGATAGCCGACAGTTACACATACATGACACGCACACACGATGCAGCATCCAGAAAAAGAGGAATAAAAACCAGGCAGCGGTGTCTCACAGGTTTCAGCGGCTCCTGCAGAGGTGATGGAGGGATGAAGGTGGGGGAGGAGGAAGAGGAGGAGGAAGGTTTATTGATCCCTGCTCATCTCTCTATCTCCTCCTCCGCTGCTGCTGTCACCATCATCTCCCTCGGAAAAAAAAACCCCACACACACACACACACACACACACAACTGCTGCTGCTCCGCGTTTCCCCTCTTCTTCTTCTTCTTCTTGTTGATCACATTATGATTCAATCCCTCCTTCTTTCCTTCTTCATGTATTCCTCTGCTCGCCTCACTGCTGCTGCAGGCCCGGCTCCTCTCCTCTTCTTCCTCCTTCTTCTTCCTCTTTTTCTTCTTGTTGCCGAGTCAATCTCTTTCTAATTATCATTCCTCTGCATCCGACAGCCGAGCGATCCGCTGCTGCAGCGCTGATGATCCCCCGCTCGCTCTGTGTGCGCGTGTGAACGGACGGTGCTTTGGTTATTATCACTGGTAAAATATTAGTTTCTTCTCCTCCGCTATTCTGCCGTAGAAAGAGGAGGAGGAGGGAGGAAGAGGAAGGAGGGAGGGAGGAGGTGTCGAGTCCAGACAGGCTGCCTGGATAGATGGATGGACGGATGGAGGGATGATGGATGGAGGAGGTGGAAAGAGAAGAGTGGAGAAGGAAGAGGGAGAAAGGAGGGAGGAAAAGTGTGTGTGTCGGTAGCAGAGAGAAAGAAACGCGCACCGTCACGCAGCGACAAACGCAGAAATCACATCACCAGCCAGCACAGGTTTACCGCACGACCAGGAGCAGCACACATATATTATAGAGGATGTTAGAAGCTGCACGGAGGTCTGTAGTTTTTAAATATTTTAGGAATATTACAGAGATCTCTTTAGAATTGCTACAAGTCATGAGGCTGTTTGAATGTTGCTCCATATACTGATCAAATGTTACAAACATAAAGGATCCAGAGACGCTTTAAATCAGTAATATTATACAAATACTATAAACTCTATAACCATGACTTCTGACACATGGATTCACCTCTTAGCGGGCCCCTGGGCAAAAAGAAATAGTTGTTAGGCCTCTGTTGTGGTTCATTTATTGAGGCTACAACAAATGATTATGTTCATTATCACTTCATCTGGTGATTATTTTCTCGGCTAATCAGTTAATTGTTCGGGCTATAAAATGCCAGAAAATTCTTGAAAAATGCCCGTCTCAATTTCCTCATGCCCAGGGTGATGTCTTCCAAATGTCTTGTCAGGTCCGATCAACAGTCCAAAAGCAAAATATATTTAACATATGTCATATATGACAAAGACAAGCAGGAAGTCATCATGTCTGAGAAGCTTGAAACAGCAAATGTTTGGTATTTTTGCTTGAAAAGTGACTCAAACAATTAATCGAATATCAAAATAGTTGCCATTTTCTTTTCTAATCGTTGCAGCTCTACTACAATTAAACCACTTGGATTACAAGTTTAAACTTGTGTAGACTGGGTAGCTACAAAAATATTATACAAATACTATAGATGAACTACAGATTATAGACTCATGACAAGAGGCTGCAGGTAACAGGAAAGCCAAACTGGGTTTGAGGTCATTTAGAAACAGTGTCACCATTACAGAGTTTGTCCACCAGAGGGCGCTGATGACAAGCTGATTTTTACAGTGTAAAATGTCACGATCAGGATGGAAAAATTACAATCAGCTGATATATTGTTATTGGATTTTTTAAAACTCTTTACAAAGGCTTAATGTAGACTAACCACTAAACTCATGCACCGGCTGGATCCAGGTCTTTAAGAGTTAGGGTTACACTAGAAAGGAAGTGGTTTATTCGACATGTTGGTTGACCACGTCACAAAGAAAAGGGTTTATAGTTGATCTGAACGTCCACACTGGAAGCAGTTTCCAGTCTCTCCTGGAAGTCATTCTCATTGCTGGACTCGGTTGTTCACGTGAAAAGTGACAGAAATAGTTGGTTCGAATGGAAAAGAGAGCTGAGAGCGGCTGCATGCTGCTCTGTATGAAATGACGCCATATTATGGGCTAGATGACAGGAGACACTGTGGCGATGTTATAGCGACCATAGGCGTTTTCGGACCAATCAGTTCTGGGGACTCCCTGAGAGGAACTGCCACCTGGGGAGCTGAGCGGATTCACACCGCCAATAGGAACGCTGAAGTGGCGTAAGCCGGCCGGCGGTTGGTATAGCAACGTCACTCACAAGATTTTTATATTTTGCTTTGACGAGTCAAAATCCAAAGCCCGGACTTCACTGTCGGTCCATTTGTCCATGTTTTGGTTCATTTTTTACGGCTACCGATACGAGCTGCTACACAGGTTTTTAAAGATGGCGGTTGCCAGTGCTGCATTGACTCGTGTTCGACCAATCAATGTACACTTGCGTCACTCAAGGTTCCTCTTGTGCTGGGAGAGGACCTACTCTGGAGTAGGAGCTAAAAAAGTCCCTTAAAATGGCGTTCAGGTCCGAAAACACCTAATATTGTTTGTTGCAGCATATTATACCACAGGAACTAATACCTGAAAACTGTTGTCCAGGGGCTTCATATTTTATGGGATGTTCATATTTATTCAGATATTATAAAAAGTCCAAGGCTAAAGTCTAAGATGGGTGAATATCACTCTCTATGAACTTATACAATATTACAAGACATTATAAGAACTAATACCTGTAAACTCTCATCTAAGTTTCATTAACAGTCGGACACTCAGACAGGAGGCTGTATGTCGCTCTGATGTTGAAGCAACACAACTGGATGTTATATATGACAGCAATACAACTGGAGCTGCTACCTGTAAACTACGTCCATAGAGGCTCTGTGTTGCCCTTTAATAATGAAATCATGTTAGAGAGATGATATCGAGATACTAGAGGAGCTAATAAGTGTAATCTCATGTCAGAGAGTTTCATACGGGAGGATATTCAGATGGGAAATCCACTGCTGTATGTCGCTCTGTATGAAATTATGTCGTACATTATATCCTAGATCTACCATAAGATTAGGGCTGCAACAAACGATTATTTTCATTATCGATTAATCTGCCGATTATGTTCACGATTAAAATTTAAAAAAATTCCCAGAGCCCAAAGTGACGTCTTCAAACTGCTTGTTTTGTCCGACCAACAGTCCAAAACCCAAAGACACAAAGAAAAGCAGCAAATCCTCACATTGAAGAAGCTGGAAGCAGCAAATGTTTGACGTTTTTGCTTGAAAATTGACTGAAACTATTAATCGAATATCAAAATAGTTGCAGCTCTACATAAGATCCACTTAAAACTTGTGCAAACTGTAGTTATTAGATGTTTAAGCAGTTACTGGATATTAAGAGATAGCTGCTACATGTATATTTGTAAAGAGCCCTTTAGGAATTAAATTATATATTATACAGATAATCCGTGCACAGACTAGGGATGCACCAATCAAACTTATTATCTCCTGATATCAGCCTGAACTCAGGATACCTGCACACACAGAGCTCTGAGCCAACACAGCTCTCTTTATTCCCCCAAATTTAAACTCTGTGTATCTCGCTGCGTCAAACTCTAAGAACTGGAATCATTTGAATGTAAGTTGACATGAGGTCAGGGACGCCCTGGCACTAAAAACTAAATCAATGCCTTCTGTGACTTAATGGATGTCGATGACGAGAGAGGAATCACTGAATCTGATGATGACGCCGACACAGATACCGATGTGCCATATCTGATCCCTACTGAGCCTTAAATCAATATTACAGGATGTTATAGACACACCAGCAGCTGTTACCACTGAGGCTTTAGTTTGCCACAAGTTAAAACATGTTAGACGGGAGATCACACTACACTCCTGCACAGACTGTATCCTTGTCTCTCACAGCAAACTATTTTAGATATACTGAATAATATCAGACAGGTAATAATGAAGTAAATGTACAGAGGCAGCACGCAAAGCAAGAGTTAGGAAATGACATTATAGGCTACAGAAGGAATATTAAAGCGATAGTTTGGGATACAAAGACTGGTGATTTGATTTGTAGTCCTAATTAGAGCATCTATGATCACAGGATATTATGTTGATTGTGATATACAGTGTAGAGGCTGTACTCTGCTTATAGATAAGAATATGTAGGCTACAGCTTAGAAAATACAATATATATTACAGTAGATCACACACAGGAGATACTGAATACTAAAGGATCACAATTAGGCAACTCAAACACACCACAGAGTGGGAATAACACACAGCAGAGGCTGCATCAGGCCTGCACACATCAAACCGTGCTAAAGCAATAATATCCAGGATCAATACGCCACTGATGGGCACTAATCAAACTGCTGATTGACAGATGAAGCTGTCAATCAGCGTCTGATGGGAATATTAAGAGAGTATTTTAGGTTTTGGTCTCTCTCTCTCTCTCTCTGTCCGCGTGGCGTTATGTGACAGAAAAACCAATTAACAGTCAGCGCTAATTAGCGACGCGAGCACGAGCTCTCAAACGTGAAACCACAACCGCGGGAAACGGAAAGGGTTTTTAAAGGACGCTTGGAAATTTAAAGAAATAACACAATCAGGGCTGAAGTTGATGTTTTCTGCTGCCTGCGGACAAAACACACACACACACACACACACACACACACACGCACGCACGCACGCCTGAGCGTCCATCAGCACACCGAGCTGCTGTCGTGCCACGCGGGCGGCTGCTTAACGAAAGCTCTGGTAATACCTCACCTGCAGTCTGTCCTCTGTCCTCTGCTGAAGAACAACAATAACGTCCATCACACAGTCACACACCGTCTCTGTCATCGGGAAGCTGCTGGGAGCTGTGGCCGCAGACGGCTCCAAAGATCCTCTACATCCAACACAGGATCGATCGATCACTCTGTCTCTGCTTCAAACTGCTTCTTTTCCCAGAGCTTGAACTTAAAGGGTATCTTTTAACCTGGGCCATTTTTTTAAACATATTTGGGGTCTAAATGACTAATAGGTACAAAAGGTTTTGGAACTGGTCCAGTATCTAGATCGCCTCAACCTGCAGCCACCAAACGGATCGCAATGTAATCCTTTGGGGCAACTGCGTCCGTCACTAAAAGTGCTTGTTTTTGCCACTGACTCTGGTTCAGACTGTTACTGTAAGTGTCTGACAGCATTATGGAAAGGATCCCTGCAGAGACAGACCTTTTTGTTAAAGAGTAAGATCCTTTTTGTTTAACCTGAAACAGAAAGTCTCGCTCTGAAATCTCGCGAGAGGTTGAGTTGTTGCAGGAAGTCGACGGCGTTTCTGGTTGCACTTTCTGGGTCACCAAACATCCCGAAATAACTCTGTAGCATGAGCACGACAATGGTCGTCCAAGGTGTCATGATGTAGGAACAAACTGACTCGCCTCTGGCATGTCTGTTATTTTTGTAAAGCCAATCAGGACACCTGTTGGTGGATGATCATTTACCTCCAGTAAACAGCTCCAAAGTCACAATGTCTCCTTTTCTGATTCTGCATAAAATACACACACACACACACACACACACACACACACACAATGTGTAAATAAGTGTGTTGAACTGAATGTATCATTAACTGTCGGCCATGTTTCATTAATTGAACATGAAGAGCAGAGATGTGAGAAGAGGCTGAAAACAGCAGCAGAGTGAGAGCTCGCTGCTTTTCTCTACTCTCTGATGGCTCCGTTCATCAGCACCCTGCATGCACTTCTGTTGCTGCACCTGCAGCACGCCTCCTCCTCCCCCTCAACTTCCTCCTCCCACAACTCATATTCTTCCTCCTTCTCTCTCTTTTCCTTTTTCTCTTCCTCCTCCTTCTCTGCTTATGCTTTCCCTCCATCTTCTCCTCATTTTTCTCCACTTGCTGTTCCTCCTCCCTCCTTTTTGTCCTGCTTTTTTATCCATCTCTCCTCTTCCTTCTCCTCCCTTGGCTCCTCATCTTCCTTGACCTGTTCCCCCTCCTTCTCCTCCTCTATGTCTCTCCTCTCTTTTCCTCCTCCTCCTCCTCCTCCTCACTTCACTCCTTTCACTCCTTTTTTGTTTTGGCTTCCTCCCATTTTTCATGACTTCAGGCTTCCTACAAGAGCGTAAGAAAGAGAGGAAGAAAGGAGGTGAGAAAAGGAAGGAGGAGTGAGAACTGGAGGAAGAAAAGGAGGAGAGGAGAGGAGAAGGAGACCAGCTGCTCTGCTTTCTTCTCTGACGTCGGCCAGAAGCTCGACGCATGAAGATGACATCACACCAGGAAACCAGAATCCCACTGTCCTCCATTTTGGTGCCGTTAAAAAGAGAAGGAGGGCGAGAGAGTAAACCAGAACAGACTTGAATCAGTGAACACACCTGTTGAATCTGCCTCAGGTGATCTGACCGACAGCTGGAGTGACGTTAACACATTCGAGTGGCGGGACAAGGCTCTGTAACATGGCTTTAATAATGCTATGTACATATTTGTAAGCAGGGCTGTAACCAGGAGGTGCACGGAGGTCCAGCCCCTCCATCCCCAGCTCATTTTAAAGAGACCTGAATATTCCCTCAAATCTTCCATTAATGTTTCCATGCTGAATTCATTCACTGGTCATTGTATTGTGCGAGTCTGTCTAGGCCTAAAAGTCTTAAAAAAATATAGTTAATACTCCTATTAAAAATCCTAAATGTGTAACTTTATATAATAAAGTGTAAACTTCACAGAAAACATAGAGGACTCGTCACCATCCTGTCTGTTTTTGAGCACAATATATAACTTTACATTTCCTTTTTTTTAAGATAGAATGCGTTTTTTCAACTTTTTTCCAGGTCTCCACTGGTGACGACAAGACTCCAGGAAGTTACCGGCCCTGACCAGGAAATAGCCCGGCCTATAACCCTCAGTAAAACTGCAGCAAATCATTTTTACACTTTCTGTACAGAAGAAATAAAAGAGATATAAACGTGTCCATTTTTTACACGTTTTAGATGTCAGTGGGCAGATTTCTCTACCTTCGGACAGAGCTAGGCTAGCCGTTTCCTCCTGTTTGCAGTCTTTATGCTAAGCTAAGCTAACCGTCTTCTGGCTGTAGCATCATATTTAGCGTGCACACGTGAGGTTGGTTATTGATCGTCTCATCTAACTCTTGGCAAAAAAGCAAATAAGCGTATTTCCCAAAATGCCAAACTACCCCTTTAAACATAAACATTCCTGGTCATCATGTCTACGGCACGTGGCTGAAATCTTGAGTTTGGTATATTTTACTAACAAACTTTATTGAGCTGGAGAAAAAATCCGATCATGTTTGATGAGTGGAGAAAGATTTTGTGAAATCTGATACCTCAATCTGGGTTTTATCTGGATAAATGTAACACGGGTTCAAGAAAAGAGAAAATGGTTCAACTAGATCATTTCATACAAAACGTGACATTCACTGTCATTTTGATTTTCTAACTTCTATCTTTGAATTCTTTCTTTTCATAACCCTCCTCCTCCACTCTCTCTCTCTCTCTCTCTCTGTTCTCTGTCTGCCTCCTACTCTCTCTGTAGAAACTGATTAGAAAGAGAATATTTCTGCACAGAAATCAATAAAATCTAACACCGAAGCCGTTTTACTGACAGTGAAACGTTTTCCAACCGGAGAGCTTCACAGAGAGGAAGTAAGAAATCCTGCAGCCTTCTGAACAGTGTTACAGTTTGTCACCTGGCGTTGTGGTCACACCTCCACTGAGAATCAGGTCAGGTGGTGCAGCAAGAGCTACAGTTAGCATGCTAACACTCAAAGTTTCACGTGTATTTTATATCTAAACTGACAAAGATGGTGAGTGACGAGGACACTATCACAGCCCGAGTGCAAGTCTGTAGTCTGCATGAACAGAAATCATTAGCTTTTGTGGCTAACGTTAGCTGCTCACAGATTGAATATTAGCTCAGATTAGCTCACAGAGGCTTTGGTATTATTTTAAGATCATTATGAGTTTCAGGAGCTGCTCTCCGTCCTCCTCTGCATGTATTTACACCAGCAGAGAGTTCAGGAAAGTATAATTAGTTGGAGCGATTAGTGGGAGGACGAGGTGTGTGTGGATGTGATGCCATGATTTATATATTGCTGTGTGTGTGTGTGTGTGTGTGTGTGTGTGCAGACGCAGAAAAGGAGCATCACAGCTGTGATTAAACCTCCTATTAATTTAAGTGTGTGTGTGTGCAGATTGATGTTCATGTGTGGGCGACTGTCACGTGAAAGTGTGTGTCGGTGTGCTGCTCATATAGTGAATGTATTTTTAAAGACTGCCACCACTCTAAATATGTTAGGAGGTATTTAGCCGCTTTCTCTTTGTCAGAGATGATTTTCAAAGTAAGTTTTTATAAAATAAAGCCAAGAATTCACATTAAAGATCAGCTGTTTAAAGCTTTAAAGCTGCAGTCTCTGGTAGAAAGTGTATATTAATTTACTGAAGTATTGTGCGTGTATTTTCCAGTTTATACTATGTTATAGGCCTCCTTCTACTCTTCTACATTTCAGACAGAAATATTGTACTTTTTACTCCTCTGCGTTTGACAGCTACGGTTAGTTTGCAGATTAAGATTTTAAACACAGTAAACGGGATCATTTTATTGAACATAATTAATTGTAGATAAAATAAACTCCACCTGCTACAACATTAAAAAAACAATCTTTCTAATAACAGGGTTCATATAGATTTTTAAGATTAAAATTCAAGCACTTTCAAGGTACCTAATCCAAAACTTTCAAGACTATGGAAGCCTTTATCGTCACATCTAACTATAAATTCCAGGAGACAACAAACAAATGTGACGACGGGATCGTTTCATTTCAAATATTAAAAGATGTTTGGTTTCTATGAGTGACTGTGTCGATGATGAAACACCAGATTATGTTGAAAAATCAAGCATTTTATATAACTCCAGACTTGATGACCATCTCACTGCCATTATAATACTAAAGACCGGAGCCTGTGGAGTTTTAGAGGGTGGAGGAACATTATAGAAGAGATGGACACATGCAGATCCAGCAGATCTGGCAGCGTTATACTGTTTGCTAACGCAGATCCACCTGTGAACTGTGATCAGTGTGTGGGCTGCAGAGCTGCGAGCTGTGTGGGAGAGCAGCAACATCCAGGCCTAAATGTACAGCAGATATGCAGAGGACTTACACTATGAGTTTCATTTATTTGTTTGAGTTTCAACATATAAATGTGTCCTGTTTGAGGAAATAAACCTTTTTTATGCGACTTTTAACATCTTGAAAGTCATAAAGCTCCCTGACAAACATCACTGTCATAATGATTCTTTTTCTAAAACACTTTTTCTCATCATTGATCCCTTGTATCTTTTACAGGACTGGGATATAGTGAATTGAACTGAATCGGTTTGAAAGGTAATTTTTATTCTGACGAGTTTTTTTCTCAACCTGGAAAAGTTTCGGAAACATTCAGAAAATCACGAGCCGCTGACTTTAGAAGTAGAAAACAAGAAGATGTAACGTGGATTCAGTACAGGAAATGTTTTGCTCCACTATTTGTTGAGAGACAAGCATGAAAGGGAAGTAAAAGAAGAAATGAGGAGGTAGGAGGAGGAAAAGAGAAGAAAAGAAGGAGATAATTCATTTGGAACAGATCGAGCTGCTGATTCGCTGCCTCTGGCTTTGCTCCCGCCTTCCGACCAATCATCAGCCTGCCTCCCACACACCTCCTCCAGTAAATACACCCAACACTTCATGTATAAAATATCAGGGGGTCACGCAGGTCAATATTTATACAACTTGTGTACATTCAAGTGCACTTCACATTCTGCTCTTTCCCACAGGAGTCAACAACACTGTGGTGCTGTGCTGCCCTCTACTGGAGAAAACATAAAACTGCATGTTAAACAAAATGCAGTTTGGTTTCCATTTTACTCTCTAAGATGAAAAGTGTGAATGATGAAGGATATTCTGAACAAACACCTTACTTGATTTCCACATTTTATATGAAAATATAATGTGGTTCTTGAGGAATTTTACTTTTGGGATAAACGGATGCATTTAATGTCTGTAAGATGAATCATTTGAATGATTCTTAAAGATGAAAAATTATTCAGTAATTCACAAAACAAAGATCAAAGTTTAGAGGTTAAAGTCAACAGGTTTGCTAGTCCTTTAAGTGTGGCAGGTGCAGTAACTCCTCTCAGACACAAGGTGGCAGCAACACCATCCAATGAGTTTATGAATTGCATTTTTTTGTATCAGACATAGTTTAAACAGAATATACTGTATATTTTATGTCAAATAAATAATTAAACAAATGTGTCTCTTCTCCTTACTTTATTGAACATTTAAAGTGACAATAGACAACTTTTTTGTTTTAACTTATCATTATGAAGTAAATGTTGATTGCACAAAGTAATGGCTATAAAATAATGACACCATTGGCGTTTAGACTGGTTTCCTATAAGCCTATAAGGAAGCGGGTCAACCACTGCACTGTGCAACCAAAACAGAAGAGGAATAGGGCTTTTATTTTCCGGTAGCTATTGGTTAAACAAACCTGTTTCCTAACACACATGCTCAGGGTGAAACTCGGGGCCTCGTAGATGTACCTATAACTTCACGACATATAGACAGCGGGAGGTTTAAACAGCTCCTCGTGCTCGTGATCGCGCTTCACTAAGTGGGCAAAAAAAACAATCGCAGCCTGTGTTTGTGTCTGAATGTACATGATTTGTTTTCCCACTAACATTTTGATGGGACATGTACAGTAACTGCTGCCTTGATGAAATGCACAGGCAATGTTTATTGTTAGGGTGGATGGTGAGCGTGTAAAGTGCTGTTGGGTTGGAGGTTTAGGCATCAAAATCAGGGAAAGATGGTGGTTTTGGTTAAATGTTAATAAACTGAGCACTAAACGTAACCATAAAAACATTGAATCATACTTAAATCATAGCTGCTGAGAGCTGATGTTGCACTGAGAGAGCGGACATTATGTCGGGGAATGTTTTACTGTTTTACTGAAACGTAAAACGGAAGCGTATTTGTTGTGTGATCTCCGATGCCCTTTGGGACACGGCGGGACCTTCTTCACCGCTCTCCTCAGCCATAAACACAAAAGACAGTCAATCCCTCCCCTTTCTCTCCCCTCAGGCCTGTTAGAGCGTCAATCAATGATGTGTGTGTTTGATCACAGACTCATTAACCTCCGGTTAAACCATCAGCAGGCAGCAGCCACTGTTTTCTGTCCAGCTGAATAATTCACCCTCTCATCTTCTCCAAGGTGAGCAGGCGGCTGAAGCACACGCTGCATGCTGTCTTCTCTTCCTTAGATGTACTGATAAGATCTCCATTGTTGTCCAAAAACAATTAAAAACACATCAGTGAGCCACACTGCCCCAAATACTCACTAGAATACCAAATGTGGATTCATCCGCTGCTGAAAATAGTCCCCAACAAATGCACTATTTCCTCCTGTTTGAGTACCGTTTGATTAGTGTCCAGCTGTTTTTGCACCTGCTGCACACTCAGAATAATGTTGGTATAAATACCTCTCTAAATATATTGAACTGTGATTGTCTGTATGTTCGCTTACTGCCTCTCTCTCTCTCTCTCTCTCTGCGACCGCTCTTTAATGTTCAGAGGATATAGATCTGCAGATTCAGGATCAACAAGATTTACTCCTTTCAGCCTTAAAGGCCGTCGACTCGCTCTCTTCTTCTCATTATGGGCTCGGAGAGAAGTGTTTCCTTTGCTCCTTTATGTGTTTATAGGTCATACGTTTCCATTCAAACTGACATCTAATATTAATAATATTTAATAAAAATACATAATTCAAACTACATCATACATTACAACACAGTAAAAGAACAGCTGGATATATTTAAAGAAAACCATCAACACTAAAAGACGTGACATAATTTGATGGTTAAAACTTGTGCCACACTCTGAAGATTTAAAAGACCTTAAAGAGCCTTTTGAAGAAGTGAGGGCCAGATAATTCAAACGTTTCCCCACTTTCCAAAACTCACCTTCTGACAATGTCTCCACTTTACAAAATGCAGAAAAAGTCCTCAAGTCTTCCTCACTTTCCAGAAATATCCTGACTTTCTAAAACAAAATCAATATGTTCTCACTCTCTGAGAGAAACGCACAGAAAAGTGGGGACCGACATCCTTAACAATATTCTTGACTTCACGAGACAGACGTGTGATCAAAGTAGATTTCTTTTCTTTTCATTCAGTTTATCTTTTAATTTTATTTCTGAATAAATCAACAGGCACACTGTGTTCGTCTGTGAATGCTTTTTATTTGGAAAATAAATGCAAAAGATTAATTGAACTGATCAGAAGGTGATTTTAATATGTAAAACTGTTATCCATTTTATTGGAAAACTCAAACATATGAAGGTTGACAGAAGAAATAATAATATATTATAATAAAAAAAAAGAAAGAAGATGAGCTGAGGTGATATGAAAGAAGCAGAAGCTTCTCTGTTTATTTCTCTGCTCTTCCCTCTTTTCACTCCTCCCCCTCGTCCTCTCCTCTCCCTCCATGGCATCGCAAAATTGATTTACTTCTGGAGAAAGAGGTGGTGCTGGAGGCAACGCGATCGCCACCAAGCTGATGTTGGATATTGAATTCTGCGGATTAACCCTTGTGTTGTCTTAAAGGTCAAAAATGACCTGCAGCTATGTTTAACAGCAGAGAAACCCCCCGAAATGATTTGTTTTCATCTTTAAATAATATGACTTTTCCAAGAGCGACCCTAACATTAAAAAAGTAAAAAGTAATTCCATGAAAGCTGTTCAACAGGGTGCAAAGATTGTCTTAGGGTCATTTCTGATTGGGTCTACTGATTGAACACAGACAAAACTAAAACTTTCTCCACAACCCCACACAAAAAATAAAGGTGCTGCAGATGTCAGCACCCCCAGTTCTCCTTTGGCTGAAGCCACGAGTGCACGTTTCAGTGCCCAACAAGAGAACAATGATTTAGAAGAGGAGGAGGTGTCTGAAGAAGAAGCTGGGGAAGAACACCACCCGGAGCACGATGCATCATCTTCAGATGAAGACGAAATCCCCCACGTGCTGTATTAAACACGAGTGGGATCCACTGATTAAATGCAGTCTTTCTGCACCGTGAAGAGGGAAAATCCAGATATTCACAAAGTTTGTGATGAATCACAGATTGTTTCTTATGCAAAATAGAATAAAATTCAATTCAGCTGCTTTATTTTAGGAGCTTAGCAAAGGCTAAGTGTGTGTGACAAGGGGAATATACAGAATGTTAAGGGTTAATGTTGAATGACAACCACAGTATGGTTCAGCTTATAGACAACTGTAGCACTTCAGGTTCAGGTTAGGGAAGGATTGTGGTTACAGTAGAAAAGCACAACATGTCCATCCATTTCCTGTTTCATGGCTTCATAAGAGACAAACTACTTCCTGCCCTGACACTTAACACGGCTAAACTGGCAGCGAGAAAACTTGCTACTTCGGTCGCTAACAGGACAAATAGAGTTTATTCAAGAGAGATGTTTTTACTGTTGACTCCAGTCTCAGGACCGACGGTGGCCGTGTTTCCATAAACATATTTTTATGCGCATTTAGAAGTTTTGCGTTAGAAAAAAAAGCTGTATGGAAACAGCAGAATTCGATAAAACGTCCTCGATTGCGCAAAAAATCCAGGTGGTTTTCGCCTTTGTCGAAAAAAAGTTGATGCGCTAAATGGGACTTGGAAACGCCTTAGCTGATTAAGTTCTGACGTAGCGAACATTTAACTCACAGGGCTGATCGGCTGTTTCGGCATGAACACGTCTTCGTCTCCGGACAGCATGAAACCGGCCGACACCAGCTGACAAGAACAATTTGCTCCAAACCACATTTCAAAAGTTTGCTTAAAATTCACTTGACAATTGAATGGAAACACAGCTAATGTCTCTTTGTGGAGCAGTTTATACTCCAGCAGAGGAGGGATACATACATTTGGATGGCGTGACACGGCATTGTTAATAGTTTATTATATTTAGATTTAATTGGTCAGTAGTATGAAACTGTGCTCTACATGAAAGTTCTGCTTTACTTTGTGGTGATTCCAGTGAAATGTATTAATCTGGTCAGAAATGTGGCTGTTATTAATAATGCTGGTCTGACTTATTCTGACATCCTCTCCTCTCCTGGTCTTCATTTCATCTCTCTGTAATTGCTTGTCAAAACCCACAGCCTTCATCTGTGTGTGTGTGTGTGTGTGTGATTTAAAGGCTGACGCTCCAATCTGCTGCTGCTGAACTGTCACCCTGTCACATCGAACCTCCTGCTGTGTCTCTGCATGTGTGTGTATTTGATGATGATGTCTATACCGTGTGTGTGTGTGTGTGTGTGTGTGTGACCTCTAACCTCCAGAGTGTGCACTGAGCTGTTGATTGTTGAAGCTTTCAGACTGTGAGCATGTGAAGATTACAGCCTGTGTATGTTCTGTTCTGCAGCCCATTAATGTGTCCCCTGACACACACACACACACACACACACACACACACACTAATTCATCCCTCGACTACCTCTCTCCCTCTCTCCCTCTCTCTTTTCCTTACATGCAGTACTCTAATTTGTCCCTGGACTCTCTCTCTCTCTGCATGATGCTCGGGACTCCTTCTGAAAGCAGAAAATGGGGTTTTTCAAAATGTCAGAAATGAAAGAATAAATAAAGAAGAGCGACATGGAGATGTCTGATGTGTGAGTGTGTCAGTGTTGATACAGGAACACTGCGCACTTTATTCACCTTGCATTAATAAAAGACAGTATTAGACGTTACTTCTGTGGTGGTGATAATTCTCTGTAGGTTTGTTTATGAGTGACCCCTTTACACATTACACACAGTCATTTGATTCATTGTTCGTGTACAAATGTTTATTCGTGCAGATTCAAATTTGAGAAGGCAGCACTTGGTAATGTTAGCTCCTTGGCTAACTCCCATAGAGTCCTAAGAGGACCTGTAGACTCTGGAAATCATGCCAGTTTAATTTCGTTGGCCCTTTCTGCTGCAACATTGCATACTCTTGGACTGTGTTAAACACTCGGGGTAAGGCTTTAGAATGGTTTAAATTAAAAAAAAATCAGTTATGATCAATCATTTTTCATCTTCTTCTGCTACTGCAGCCCGTGATGTACCACAAGGCTCCGCCAGCGGTCTGCTTAGTCCATGTGGGCGGGGCCGCTGTATGTGCCGGACACAACAGTCATAGTAATAGTAGAAACGGCTGTAGTCGTATTACAGTGTACTTCTTTTGACAAATAGTCAAATGATAGTTATGTGAAATATTAGGACAAAGTCTTGTTAGTTGTGTAAGCCTGAAAAACAAAAGACAAATGATCACTGTGAAAGTGTATTGATCCCTGAAGATTTCTGCTTCTTCCAGCAACAAACTGATCAAGAGGAAAAAAACAAATGACAGAAAAAAGAATAAAAGCAACAGCAGCGAAACACAGACGGAGGGGAGATGCATTTACCTCTAGTTTATATGTATGCAATATTGTTACTGACATTAGATACACGTTTATATATATATATACATATATATATACATATACACATATATATACACACATACACACATATATATATATATATATATAATGAAACATGCACAGAACTACATATGGGTTATATATGATGGATGCTTATAGGAACATGACACTCACACACACACACACACACACACACACACACACGCTCAGACAGTGTGTATAAAGTGACAGAGATAAATAGATGTTTGGGCTGCAGATTCGCTTCAACACACACATCAACAGAAAGTTTCAGTCAACAGCAGACACACAGGCACAGTGTGTGTGTGTGTGTGTGTGTGTGTGTGTGTCTAATACACACCTAACTGTCTGTGTACAGTATGTATGTATGCGTGAACAGAAAAACAAGATGTGTGTGTGTGTGTGTGTGTGTGGCAGGCGGGCGTGACAGTGTTGACACTACAGAGGCATCCCCCTCTCTCTCTCTCTGTGTGTGTGTGTGTGGACGTAATTACTGTGTTGAGGTGATAAAATGCTCTCACAGGACTCACCGTCAGCAGGGAGGAGGAGGAGGAGGAGGTGCAGCAGAGGAAGATGGGAGGAGGAGAGGTGGATGGAGAGTGGAAGAAGGAACGGAGGAGATGAAGGCATAGAGGGACGGGTGGATGGAGGAGAGAGAGCAGAGGCTATGCAGAGAGACAAAGGGTGTGAACTGGGTGGAGGGGAAGAGGAGGAGCCAAGAAGGAGAACTAACGGATGGAGACGGAGGAGGAGATGAGGAGAGGGGAGGTGTATTGATTCAGTACTCTGACAGCAGGGATGTATTTCATTTGGATAGAGC
>LKNJ01001850.1:5397-58530 GCA_002120245.1 Maccullochella peelii | reverse complement strand
CCCCCCCCCCCCCCCCCCCCCCACACACACACACACATGGCTGACCTGTATAGTGCATCAGTCACTTTTGTATATTAGACTATAAAAACAACAGCAATCAAGAATTAGCGTCCACGGCCACACTAACAGCTTTGTGAGGCTGCATGTGCTTAGACATAACACTGTGCTCTGAGCTAAACGCTAACGTCAGCATGCTAACATGCTGAACAGGTGTAATGTTGCTATGTTTAACGACCTGCTGGTGGCGCTAGAGGAAAAGTCAGAGGATCAACAGAGTCAGTAGGATACTGAAACCATGAATGTCTTTACAAAACTACCCGACAATCCATCCTGCAGATGTTGAGATATTTCAGTCTGGACCAACGTGCCGGACCCACTGACTTCCCTGGAGCCACCTGTGAAGTGCCTTTTCAGTTTGAACATATATAAGACGATAATCTTTCAGGAAATTACATTTTAAAACTTGGTGGGCAACAGAAAAACAACAGCATTGGTTGTTTTTTCATTAAACCCAAAATGACGTATGTTTGCATTTACATGACGCGAAAAGTGACACGAAGAGTCAACAAAGCATGTGACGCTGGTGGATGGATAGCCATGTATACATACAGTATACACACATATATGTTCTTCATGAAACCAGTCCACTCTCTTAGAGACCAGGGCTGTGTCCCAGATCACTCCCTCTTTACTACACAGTGAGCTGCGTTTACTGCCCGCCATTTTATTTGAGTGTCCGGATTCTGAGTGTGTTTCCATTATATAATGTCCTCAAAAATGCCACAATGCAGTAACAAAAAGTCCATGGCACGTACACTACTGTCTGCCAACTATCCCACAATGCAATTTGTCGCATTTTAAAGATGTGACAATACAAAATTGTGTCCAAATACGACCCGCACTTAAAAAAGCTCATCTTGTATTCAGGCCAAGACGCTACAAGGAGCCATCACAGTGAAACGGCGTGTGAGGCTGTGAAGCTTTAAAGGGTGGTTGTTCGCTCTTATTAGCTCATTAAATGGCTGCAAAGTTGTTATTCTTTAATTATCCAACTGCACTATAATGATGCTAGGTGATGGACAGCAGCTATTTTTGCAGTCGCCTAGCAACAGCAGAAGGAAGCTTCCTGTACCTTGTGCAGCTTCAAGGTGTCCTGTGTGATCAGCTTCAGCTGCTAATCACATTAATTAAAAGTCGATATTTCCTGTTGTGGCTCTGTAATGAGATCAGAGTGATTTGATTTGTCCTGGTGGTGATGAGTCACGTGTTCTGTGTTTTATCACTATAACAGTTTAGTGTTTATGGAGGGTCGTTAAACAAACACAGATTCACTTTAACACACAGTCATCAGTTTGTAATGTGCATTTTAGTGTGTTCATGTATGTTAATGTGTAGATAATTCATGAATATGTTGGTTTTCTCTGTGTGTGTGTGTGTGTGTTATACAGGGAGGATTAAATTACATTAAATTAGATTCATATAAATGTCAGCAGAGTTCATTTATCGGGAGACAAATTGGTTTTTGAACACACACACACACACACACACACAGTAATAATCTGTGGAGGTCGTCGAGGTAACAGAGAGAGAGCACACACACAAAATGAACAGATAATAACAGAAAGAATGAAAAATGCTGTGAAGCTTCACAATATTTAGTTTTCACGGCTTTTATTTTAAACATGCAGCTGAGAGCAAATAATAAAGAAACGCCCCGAGGTCCTTAAAATGACAAACGGATGATTTCAGAAGGGGAGCTAGGTTTGTCCTGAGGGTGGCGCCAGAGGAAAGGTAGAGGGCTCATCACAATCTAAAGGGTTCATCTTCTGGAGAGCAGCAACATGACCGATACATTTAATAGAAATCTGCCTGGTAGATCATATTCATATTTTGTGTAATTAAGTGGACATTTTGGCCTGTTGGTGGCGCTAGAGGAAAGGTCAGGGACTTAGCTAATTCATTAGGATTCATCTTCTGGGGAGCAGGAATATGAACAGCATCACTAGCAGCAACAAGCACACATTTCTGTATCATATCCTACAATCACAGGTGTAGTTTCTGGAATATTTTTTAAAAATCTGTATCTATTAATCTGGCTTTTAGTTTAGTTTGGCCCATTTGATTTCTGTCCAGCTGTTATTTATTACCCAGCACCAGCACTTTGTAATGAATTAAGGTAATCATGGTGAGGTTATAGCAGGTGTCCAGACTCCAGTCCTCTGAATCGCTGCCAACTTCTCTGACTTTCTCATCAATTCAGATAAATCTGGGGTTGTGTTCTTTCATTTCCCCAGTTGGAGAAACAACACGCCACAACGGTTAAGAATGGGGACGTCATCTTCCTACAGCCGCTGACAGAAATGCCAACAAGAGTGGACGAGAGATTGACGCAGCAGTACAGGTTGTTGCAAATTGATTTACAGAAATAAGAACTCTTAAATCGGTTGATCATGTGAAACAAAATGAAAGAAAACAGCTAAGAAGAAGAAGAGGAAGTACAAAAAGCTGCTGGATAACGTCTTTTCTCCTTTGTCCATCAGTGGTTTATACAGAGTCCGGCAGGTAAACCTTTGGATCATTTATGTACATAAATTACTATTTGTATACGATTTTACAAATTAGTAATTTGTGCTATTAAATTCTTATCCCCACTGGCTGCTTGTGTTTGCTGTTTAGAGCACAGACACCAACTGAAGCAGTGTTTGGCGGAGGAGAGTCCACACAGAGGTCACGCTGCACGCAGACAAGACAGACTGGTTGCTGATGCAGGTCAAATTAGTACCTAATAACAACAACATGTATTCTATGTAAGAAACCTGCAAATGTAACCTGTGAAATAGGAGCGGTGCATCCTGTCTGTACTGATAGGAAGACTTATTAACACGTGCATGTTGTCTTCTTTACTCCAGCTCTGCTGATTGTTGTTTTATCTCACTTGAGAGTGAGGGTGCCATATTCACCTTCCTCTGCGGGAGGAAGAATCCAACCAGAGGAACTGAAACCTTCCCGCTGGTTTAAGCTGTTAAAGTTGACATTTTGAGGATGAGAGGATTCCTCCTGACAGCCGTGATACGCAGATGTGGATAACAGGCTGCTGGGTGCGCTCTGAGCCGCGAAGAAGACACAAAAAACAGGTTTACACATGTGAGCGCAGAGGAACATTTGAGTGTCACAGAGATGAATAAACAGGTAAAGAACAATAAGGATAAAGAGACGACATGAGCAAAAGGAAAGAAGGGAGGGGAGGGGACGAGCAGGGATTCAGAGCAGGTGGGAGGGAGAAGGAAAGGAGGAGGAGGAGGGAAAAGCTGTAGCTGAGAGGAAAATTAATTGCCGGCTGCAGGTTATTGGCTGGCTGTGCTGCCGCGGAGGCTGCTGTTGTTCCAGCGCGGGGAGGATGCTGCAGAAGAAGAGAGAGCAGCGAGCAGAGAGCTGCAGATCTGAGTCCTGATCCACCGCCCCATCGGACATCTGTGAAGAGCCGGGGCTGCTCAGACCGGGAGGGAAACACTGGATCTGTGTCCTTATTCTGAAGGAAGGAAAGCAGCAGGAGGAGGAGGAGGAGGAGGGACGCCGGTGTGGAAGCGTTGCCCAGACGAGGATCACTTTCTGTGGGAGGACGCGAGGCTGATTCCCCTGGGGAAATCACGGAGTGGAAGGTTCCCAAAACATCTGGAAAGGTGCAACTTGGCGATCTTTAAAATCAAATCACTTCATCATTTATTGTTTCACCAGCAGCAGCAGGAGGCTGAACAAGATCTGGAGTTTCTATTTGTTCTTCCAGAGCATCTCCTTCTCCTCCTGCTTCCTGTTTCATTTCTGTCTGTAGTTTTCGTAAAAACAAGTGAAAACTGCAGTAAGAAGATTTGAACTCGTTTGTTTTTAGTATTTTCTGACATGTGATTCAGCAGCAGCCTGGCTGATTCTGCCTTGTTTTCACATCCAGACGCTCATTTCTGGAAAATGATATTTTCTTTCATTATCTATTAATCTGCTGATTATTTTCTTGATTAATCAATTCATCACTTACTCCAAAAAAATGTCTGCAAACAGTCACATTTGGCCATCAGAACTCGAGGTGTATTGATGTATTTAAGTTGCTTGTTTTGTCCGACAGTCAGAGCTGAACACTGGGAACGAGTTCATGTTAAAAAGCCTTGAAAATTTATCAAAATTGTTGCTGATTGATTTTCTTGACTAATCCAGTGGAACCTTGTCAATGCCCCCCCCCTCCATGTTCTGTTGCATGTGTATACTTTAATCAAAGAGTGATTCTCCGTTTTATTTGAATTATTTTTAATGCCTCAAACTACAAAGCAATTCGCAAAAAAAGAAGCAAAAATTAGAGAAAAGTCTGAAATAACTGAACAGAGTTTTGTTCTCTGCTCTTTGTCACTGAACTAATTGATTAATCAACTGATCGTTTCGGAGACAGGTGGAGGGGTTCTCCCCGCTCTGACAGATTCTTTCACTTGTTTCAAGAAAAAATAATTAGATTTTCAATTATGTGATATATTTTGTGTTAGTGAAGAGACGTCTGTGAGAGCTGAGAGATTATTTTTGCTTGTGAAATCAATGTGTAGCTTGTTAAACGTCTTCCTTTTAAATGGAGAGGTGATCGAAAACACCTCTACAACATTTGAAATTCTGAGCAGGAAGAGAAAAAAAAGAAAGAAATCCAAAAGCCAAAGCTGTGTCCGTCTTTCATCCAATCAGTGTGTGAAAGCAGTGAATCTCTCTCTGTCTTTCTGTGTCTGTGCGTCCAGGAGCGAAACTAAGCCGGATTTAACCTTTGTGGAGAAACGACGGAGCAGCAGAGGAAATCGAGGGATGAAGAGAGGGAGAGAGGAATAGAATCGGCTGACGGGTCGGAGGATCCAGCTCTCCTCATAAAACAACAGGATCCACCTCAGTCTGCCTTCCACTCCTGGGAGAGGAGGAGGAGGACTTTGGGGGAATTACATGGACAATGAAGTGAGTTTCATCGCACACAGAGGACGACTGTTTCACGCTGAAGTTTGCTGAAACAAAACCGGCCTTCACCTCTGTGGATTATTAGTCCTGAAGGAGGATTTTGGGGGATTGAGGGGCTCGGAAATTTTTTCTGGTCAGCAAAGGATGTAAAGACACTTGGATCTCGAGAGCCAAAAACACTGGAAAATGAATTGAATTGATAACGTTTGAGGAAAGAACCTGAGATATTGGTGTTTTCTGTCTTTACTGGCCAACAGGGTGTTTTCTCTGAGCATCTGCAAGTCAAACTTTTTAATAAAAAGCACAAACAAGCTTGAAGGATTGAGGGATTTTCAGGAAGTTCCTGGACAACAACTCTTCACTTCTACCCTCTTTGAGCTTCCTAGTTTATCTTTGGACACATTTGTTTTTATCTTTCCTCTCGTCTCTGCGTGCACCTTTTAGATTTTGCCCCTTTCCCCCTTTGCGTTGTCTGACAGGAATCCCGCAGAGGATTTGAGCAGTATAAAGCAGGTGATGACACATAACAGATAACAGCTGCAGAGAGGCAGAGGTAGACTCTCATAAAGCCAGATAAGAGACGTTCAGTGACAGCAGCAGCAGGTGATACAGGCCGAATGTGCTGGAGTTTCTGCAGAGCGTCTGTCATCTTTCTGCAGGCTAATTTCATCTCAAGGGCCGTCTGTGGGCGAGGTGGGCGATTATAAAACCAGAGGGGGAGGGGGGGAGATACTCTGCACAGCCTCAACATGACAGAGGACAGAAAGAACTAAAGTAAAGCTAAGATTAGAAACATTACATCACTGTTAAAAAGTAGCATCAGTAACCAAACAGCAGTGATTTCTTACCAACCTTTTCACATCTGTTATATATTCATGTCTCTTTGACACTGATCGTGTCTATACGTCACGCACACACAGTTTGACACACATCTGTCAAACTGTTTTTGGATGAGCAGGGAGGCTGGCTGAACCAGGACGAAGCAAAACCCACGACTTTGCAGCTTTTTGGATATAAAAAGATCAGGTAGTTAAAAAAAAAAAGGTTATAAAAGCAGTTGATAATAAGGCGAGCTGTGAGCCGGAGCAGGTCAGGAAAACAGAAACGTGATGAAGTCAAATCGATATATAAAAGCACACATTTATTGATGCCAGACGTAAAGTTTGACTGCACCAAACCTCCTTTAAACTTTGAATACTTTTGATACAAAGCCTGCAGGAACTGTGTAGATTTCCTTGGTGAAAATTCAAAGACGATGGCCTCCAAAACATCACTGATGTTTCTTTAGACAGCAAAGACTGAAAGGAAACTGATGAAGCTTAAAGCACAAACACCACACGGACTGTAGATTTCACTTTTCGGTATTCTCTTCTTTAAGCACAAAGTTTTATCCCACATTTAGGTGCTAAAATCCACTAAACCTTTGTCAAAAACGCACAAACTGTTTTTATCTCTGTTTAAAACTCCAGCTGCTCCGAGTTTGACTGAGCATAAAATCACTTTTTAAGCCCAAATTATGAGACAAATCCTTCCCTTCAAACAGATACCAGGTTTGCCTAAACTAGTGTGTTCAGTTGAATAAGCACAGGCAGAGTTCAGATCATTAACAGCTTTTCATCAGGTGCTGAAAAGTGCATTTCTGTTTGAATTCTTGCATCAATTCAAAGCACAAGCAAACATCAACAGCTGAGCCCTAAAAAGAGTTCACGCTGGTTTAACAAACGATTTAATATCAGCTGAAAAACAACGGTTTGTATTTGAGCTGCTGGTTTCTGATTTGTTTGGGCGAAAGAACTCAGTTATGTTTAGATGAATTATTGAGGAGAACTCTGTCAGCAAATGTTTGACTTAAAATCAGTGATTCTCTTCTCGTCTCTTCTCTTGCTGGTCTAGAAACATAAATCTTACTGAAGACTTCTCACTTACTAATATTTAATACTTCTGATCAAACTCAGCAGTCTGTGGGTCCTCTCTCCGATTCTCTTGTCAGTTTGAGGAGAAAAGAAGTCGTTTTAAACACTTGCTGATGTTCAGATGAATTATTGAACTGATGTGAAATCTTCTGGAACAGTTTACAGCTGCAGGAGTTTCCCTCTTTGTCTCCTTCATGTCTTATTAATCGTCACTGGCCTCGTTTCCACTGCGGCTCAAAACAAACCTCAGGAGACAGAAAACTAAACATTTGGCTGAAGATGTTTAACATTGAAGTGTAAAGATTAGCGAGACATTGCAGAGGAGATCTCCGCAGAGGAAGAACTACAAATTCTGTCAGGGAGACAGAAATATATAGATTACTTTTTGCACAAAAAAACTGTTTTTTTTAGGTTTCAGGTCATTTTACTTGCAGTTTGCTGGAAAATACAAATCATTTAACAACATGAATTGAAATAATACATACTCATCCTTAAAGCATTCATGTGTTGTATCGTTGACTTAGTAGGTGTCACTTTTACTGAACACAGAAGGGGGAGAACTAAATTTAGACCCACTGCACATTTCAGAGAGACTCTGGATATATTTTGTTTTCTCCATCACTTTATGAGCAGTTCATTGAAAAGCAGGGAACCAGAAAGAGTTAATATTGACCTGAAAAAAAAAATCTGTCTTTCAAACCGACTTATTCTCCAACACTGGAACCAGTTCAAGGTGCTGAGATTTAGATTCAGTAAACTCACCTCCTGATCTTGACACAAAACATTTTTTTGCTGATAAACTGTGAAGGAAGGACTCAGCAGGAGTTTGTTTTCTAGGACGCCCACAAACTCACAAACAGTTTGAAGCACAAACTCAAGAGCCTCTTCATCCTCCTCCTCCTCTTCCTCCTCCTCATCCTCCCCTGCAGGCCTGAAACAATGCCGCATGAATAAAAATTAATTTTTCACCGTGATGAAAAGACAGAGCGTCTCGCCTCCTCGCCGCCCGTGGGACAGCAGATAAAAGCTGTTTGCTGAGGAGCTGTTAGAGAAACACGACGCGTCCTTTTCATCAGAACAACAAGAAAACCAAGCTGAACAATGTCCCGCTCCTTTTCTCTTCGGTCCCATCACTGGTTTTGCCTGCGAGCGCGAAACTTCAAGAAACAGAGGTGGCTTTTGCTTTTGTCTTCAGAGTGACAGAGCAGAGGAGAGAAGACAACAGGAAGTGAACTCAGCTTGACTCTCAGCTGGGTTTTTATCTTTTCTAAACAGAGACAGTTTAACTGATAGAAGCATCTACATTTGCTTCAATAAACTTAATGAAGCACATTTGGGGATTTTTAGATAAAGTGGCTGGAAATGTTTCCTTTTCTGAGAGAAAACTAAGACTACCGTACCCCGCTTTTGTGCACATTTGCCAAAAAACAAGTTTTTTGCCTAAAAACTGACTGAAAACTCACTTTTCTGAGGATATATATCTTTTTGCAGAAGACCCACTGAGGCTACACAGATAATAGTAGCTTTTATATCTTTGAAATACACTTACAAAACAGAAGAAGACGTTTGAACTGCTCGGACTGATTTCTCTGAAGATTTGTGGCCAAACTTTACAAAGAACAAGCATGACTCTTCCTACATAAAGGATCTTTGTCAGCAGGGATTACACTTTTCACCACACTTCATTTTGAATTTGATTTCGGTTTAGAGTTTATCTCAGCTTTGGACACGGAAATTATCTCTCTGAACCTTATTTTGGGTCAGAGGTCAGAGGCTGAAAAAAAGGGCAAACAATCGAGAAAACAGAAACCCGAGGACATCGAATCTGGAGGTTAAAGGTCAGACAGACGAGCTGGATTATTGATACAGAGTGACAGTCGTTTTCTGAGGGACCTGCAGAGGACGGAGATAAAAAGAAGAGAGGAAACAGAGAGTCGGACGTCATCATGGGCTGCAACATGTGTGTGGTCAGACGTCCGGAGGAGCAGTACAGGATCATGTTCCAGGTAGGAAATCAGAGCAAGTTGGTGGCCTTTCAGCGACTAATCACACGTGTTGTCTTGATCTTATAGTGACGGAAAAAATCACCCTAAAAGTTTTGGTCCATCAACATACACTTTACATTTCCTCAAAGCATTTTAGATGTTCACACGAGAGAAGGACGAGAACGCAGATTCAACTGCTTTTGCTTTGAAGAGAGAAGTGAAGCTTAAGGAAAGACTGTGTGTGTGTGTGTGTGTGTGTGTGTGAGTGTGTGTGTGAGATATTCTAGAGGAAACTATGGTACCATTCATCACTGCAGATTGGTCTAGTTATTCTGTAAAGGTCAGCGTGTTATTCTGCTGGATTTTTTATTTTTTTTGCCCTGTGGAGGCTGAAAGTCACCGAGGACTGCTCGAACCCTCCTGCTGGTGTGTGTGTGTGTGTGTGTGTGTGTGTGTGTGTGTATGTGCATGGATGCACATGCTTCTATGCATCTATGTGCAACGCTTCAGTTTACATAAAAAAGAACATCCATATTATTTGCTGTTTTAATACATTCCCTTGCTGTGCAGTACATATGTTTACATTTTTGAATATTAACATTTACATTACAATGTGGATGACCAAAGTTCAACCAAAACTTAACAAAATATTTTGCCGATTACCAACTCTAACTTTATCACTACTACTCAGTATTCAGGATGTTGTAGATTATTATATGTGCCTTTAATCCATCACTCATGTCACACTTTTCCTCTCAAAGAAACTCACACATGCAAAGTGATTGGTAATTCACAGATCATGTCATCAGCTAATACTTTTCAGCAATTAAAAATGTTGTTGGGATCCTGGTCATGACGCTAGATGTACTACTGGAATAGTGTAATATTAAAAATATTAAAATTAAAATATAGACTAGTCTACTACTAGTGTCTAGTCTCTTTGTGTTCAACTGTATGTAAGAAAAGACATTTTCTAAACTATTTACTTGTTTTGACATGAAACTATTTAAAAAAATAAATCCACAGTAAATAAATCCAGAACCTTCTAAAAAGACCTGGAGGTGATGGTAAAGATTATAGGGAGACGTGTTTCTGACTTCCATCTCCTTCTGTTGATATCCAGTGACCGACAGAAAGCAAACTGTAACATGATAGTCATTCTTTCCCATTGAGACAAGGACTTTGGTACTGAGAGGGAGGGAGAGTTAAAGGAGGATGCAGTAGTTTGTCAGAGAGGTTCATCACACTGACTGACTACACTGTTCTTTACTGTAAACGGTGGAGCTGTCCTCGGTGCTGAACCCTGTATACTAACCACTGTTCTTTACTGTAAACGGTGGAGCTGTCCTCGGTGCTGAACCCTGTTCTTTACTGTAAACGGTGGAGCTGTCCTTGGTGCTGAACCCTGTATACTCTGACTACTCTGTTCTTTATGAGATATAAACTGCACTGACTTCATGTTACAGAAAGAACATGTCTGAGGGTTTACAAGGTGGAGAGCTGCCGATTTGTAAAAGGCACACACACACACACACACACACACACACACATAGGATTCAAATTCATTATATAGCTGTTATGTCCTGATTGATCAAAGCTCCCAGGGAGTTGCAAGGATCCCTGCAACCCCCAACACACACACACACACACACACACACACACACACATCCATAAACATTCCTGTATTATATATCTCCCTCTCTCCCTCTCACACACACACACAATCTATTTTTATATTTCTGAGTACCCGTTTTGAATCTGCAAAATTTGATTAAAACTTAAAAATATAGGCTGGCTACCTATAGGAAGACCTGCAGACACAAAGCAGGGCTGAAAAAACAAAAACAATAAACAGTGTATTTTTATTTTTGGTTAATATTCTCCTAAAGGATGCTAGAATCAACATCAGTCAAAGATAAGGCAGTAAATCTGTCTCTATCAAGAAAACTAAACGTGACTTTAAACATTCGAATCAGAGGATTACAGAGCATTTCTTCTTCTTCTTATTATTATCATTTTGTTGTGCTACCATTATTCTGGAAAGCACAGTAGCCAGTTAAATGTAACTGCGACTAAAAATCCCAATTTTCCCCAAAAACATGCAGAGGGAGAGGAAGTAAATATACTGAAACCAAACCTACCTCTTTACTAATAGGATCTGTTGTTGAATGCAAACAATATAAGAGTATTTTTTTATTTTTTTGTTCACATTTTGTCCGGTACAGTTGCAGATACTCATTTATTTTAAATAACGGACAGAAAACGTCAGTAACTTGGGACTTCAGCTGGCTGGTGGGACCCAGACTTATTACATGAATGCAAAAACTGTCGGACAAAATGACTCTCATGTGTACTCCCTGACACACACACACACACACACACACACACACACACACACACACAGATGGCATCCTCTCCCATAGCAACAGTTATAGCCTCAGTATGCCAAACTGACTCACCATACACACACACACACACACACACACACACACACACACACACACACACACTCTGATAGTGACACCCTCTCATACATAGCCAAGGTGACAGGGGGCATTCAGTGTGTTTGTGTGTGTGTGTGTGTGTGATTAATGAGGTCTGTAATGGATTCTGATGACCTCATGAGATTTGAAGAGGAGATGATAAGCAATCACACACACACACACACAACGTGAAGCTAATTTTAGATGCTGGTATTGCATACTGCTTACAAAATCAATGGAGAGACATTATTGGATGCAAAAGTAGGTTTCTTAAAAATGTATTAACTTGAGTGAAAAAGTCACATTTAACCCAAAGCTGTTTGACTCCACGTGATGAACGTACGGAGACAAGAAGGAAACAAAAGTTATATCTGGAATAAAATTCAAAATGAATCTGATTAATAAAACGGCAATTTATAAGAAAAAATATTATTAGCTAAAGTGAGATATTTAAGTCACTTGACACCTCACTAAATGTTTTTTTTGTGCTGCCAGACAGCCAGCAGCCGCCTCTGGGTTGTCCCACGCTGCCGCAGAGCATTTGAACGCCTCTCTGGTGGCTTCAGGCTCCGTCTGTCGGAGCGAAACTAAACGGCTGCTGGGAAGCGAAGAAAGCCTCAAATCAAACGTCAGGAATCAAACCGAGCAAATCAAAGAGACGCGTGTGTGTGTGTGACGTCCAGACAGGCAGCGAGGAAATCGAATGAAATGAAATAAGACTCTACACCTGTCAGCTTCAACACACACACTTCTCTGCTTGCTCTGTCTTTGCTTGAATGTTTTTGGTTTCCCCCCTTTTCCTCCTCCTCTTCCTCTGTGTGTGTCTCTCTACATTCTCGTTTTTTCTGTCCATCGATCTGCCCGTCTCACTCTGTTTCTGTCTCGTCTTTCCTTTTTCTCTTCCCCCTTCTCTTTCTTCACCTCTCTCCATTCTCACAGTTTCTGTCCTCCAGTATACATAAAGGACACACTGCTTCGTGCACTGGCACTAAATGTTTGCAGTGGACGTCAGTCATGGAGGTGCAGAATCGTCAGATATGAGCAGAATTCCTGATAAGAGCACGGCCCAGTACGTAGAGGAGAAAACACATCTAGGTTTTAAAAACTGGACTAAACTTCACAGGTTGTTTACATGATAACAGGTAATAGAATCTACGGGCCTCTTTTTATGCAGCACAGAGTAAAATAACTTCCACCTTAAACTCGTATTAGTGTAGATGTTCATCATGTATTTACTGTCTGAACCGCAGGAACTTTCCCAGGGACTAGGAACCTTTGGGTCTAAATTAATTATTATTATTATTAGTTACAGAAGAAAGCATCCGACAGACAGACCGACGCTCCTCCGTTCTTACTGTTACACCAAATAACGTCGCCCGTCTGTCACTTTATACAGCGTCATCGATGTTGTATAGTTGCGACATTTAAAAACAGTCGTCCCTGTTTCATACGTCAGCGGACTGATTTGCCTGATCTTCATGGGGCCTTTTAGTTCCTGGGACTAAAAGTTCCGGGTACTTTGGGTGGAAAAGCTGCTTTATCATCTTTTCTTATCGATCTACCTCCCACTCTGTTTTTTTTTAGAACATCCTTTCTCTTATTTTTTCTTCTCCTCTAACCCTTCCTCTCTCTCTTATTTACTCTCATCCTTCTTAACTACTCCCCTCTTTCGTCCCCCGTCTATCCGTCTGCGTCTCACCCTCTCTTAAATATTTATCTCTACCTTTTCCTTCTTCCTCCCCTCTCGTTTCTCCTCCCCACTCCCCTCTAGTGCTCCCCCTCCCCCACACACCTCCCCGCCCCCCCACTGTCTCAGTCACCTCTTCTCCTCACTTTGCTGTCAGATTTGTCTCAATGGGATGCTGTTGCCGCGGTAACCGAGGCCATTAGGGAAGCTGTATTTGTGCTTTCTCATACTGTAGCTGGCAGATCTGCTGTAATGAGCACACACACACACACACACACACACACACACACATACACACACACACACACAGACAGATAGAAAACCTCACCAGCTGCTTTTGTAAACGACGTTATTTTGTCGCAGGCATCATTACAGAGAGAGAGGGCGAGAGAGAGAGAGAGATGCCGACATTTGTGTCATTAAGTAAAAAATTGTTCAACAGAACTAAGGTTTAATTCAACCGTCAGGAACATTTAGAGTCAAAGCTAAAAAGTGAACTATTAAAACTAGAGCGGTTACAAATATTCATGTAAAAGAAATACAGTTACTGTAACACTGAGGTTTTACTTATGATATCTGCTTTGTTTCCAAGAGATGAGAAGATGGATATCAGTCTCCTGTCTGTGTATTAAGAGATGTCTTAGCTTAGCTTAGCTTAGCATAAAGACTGGAAGCAGGGGGAAACAGCTAGCCTGGCTCTAAAGCTCCCAAACGAACACATTGTATCTGGTTAATTTAATCTTGACACAAACAGAAACAATAAAACAACAGTGTGGGGTTTTAGGAGGAGTTCTGTGCTGGAACTATTTCTTGTTGAACAGCAGCCGGTGCACTGACTGCATGCAGATTCCTTAAGTCACAGTGAGGTTGCCAGGTTTGGGACCATCTGTCCTGCTCACCGACTGTTTCTGACAGCCATTTACCATACCAAGGACTGAGCAGGTGGAAACACTGTTGTTTGTCAAGAAATAATTTCAAAACACTCTCCAAAAACCACAAAATGAACTTTGGACAGAGCCAGGCTAGCTGTTTCCCCTGCTTCCAGTCTTAGCTAGGCTAACCATGTCCTGACCCCAGCTCTCTACTTATCAAACTACTCTCTAAATAATATAAGCAAATAAGCAAATTTTCTCCAAAATGTTGAACTAATCCTTTGTGAACAAAAACAGATTTGAAATATTTGCTAATGCTATGCTAACGCTCTGCTGCTCAGAGCCACAGAGAGTAAAACCACGACTGACGGACGGATCCGTCCTCTGAGGTTACGCCGGTCCGACACATCGTTTGCACGTTCTTCTTTAAAGGACTCGTGATATCTCAGAGTCATCAAAACTACATTAGTCTTAATGAGCTGTCGGCAGCAGGGAGAAGCAACACTCCTGAGACAGAAGCAGCTCGTTTGTATTCAGCTGAACACCAGGTGGTAACATGTTGCTACAGATCCCATGATGCACTGCTGCTGCATCCACGGGAGGAAGCGTTTGGAAAATATTCTGAAGTCATAGTTAGCAGAGGGGTAGAAGAGTGCAGCAGCTGGATGGCAGAATGTAACAGGACATACAGTAGGTCAATCGAGTTTCCTTTCAGAAATGGGTATTTAAAAAAGGGTCAGAATTTTTTTTTTTTGTGGGCATCTAAAAAGGAAAATAAATAAAATAAAGGCTAATTAAGTATTTGCTACTATTACTTAAACAGAGCTGAAATCTTCCACAAACTCTTTCACATCTTCACAGTCAGGGTGTTGAGTGAACCAGGTTATTTGACCCTCCTAAATGCAAGTTTTACATATCACCTGTTTCAACAGTTAAATTACATAAAACAAGAAATAAATAAATCTGATTCTGTGTCACATAGTGACATAGATAAGATAACTAATGGAAGTTAGTGTTTTCTTTGGGTGAGAATAACTTCCTTTGGGCTTTGTAACTTTGCAGACGTTTTACATGCAGCTATATAACTCACTAAAGAAAAGGCGAAAACCCAAAAAGCATAATACGGCCTCTTTAACAGAGTCTGTATGGGAAAGAACAACAGGTTCTCTTACTGTTCTCACCCAAAGTGTGCTCCGAGGCTCCAGTCCCCCACAACCCTGCACAGGCTCAGCGGGTACAAATACTGTGTATTTTAATAATGATCTTCATCATCTCACTGCACTGCTCTCTCTGTCTTTATGATATATTTACAGTTTGTATCGTAGGAATTGCATGAGAATGAGGGAGACGCTGTCAGACTCCATTATCTGTAGCGGCGGCTCAGATCATCAGACAGCCCCAGGAGGGAGATGATGGCGTGGATCAGCGTTGTGTTTGTTGTGCAGTTATGAATCTTAAGCACACAACGCGGAGGTAATCTGTGTGTTGGCATTCTGATGTTCTCACGCAGTTAAACTTTGAGCAACACAGAATGGCGTCTTTATGCAGAGACGGTATTAATCTCATAAACAGAGCGTGGACACATATCAATATGTGGAATATAGCCTTGTGTATGGATGCTGTTGGGAACATGTTTTGTATCACCATGATGTGAGCAGTGCAGGAATCAATGAAAAAGCAGCCATGTTTTTAGCTTAATGACAACAGTTTTGATGTTATGTTACAGGGTTATGCAGGAAAATATTTTACGGCCATAAAACACTAAATTCTCTGAAAGAAACGTACATGTGCTGCCCACGAGCAAGGCACTGAACTGCTCTGTGTGACTGTTTACATGTAAAGCGAATAAAAGAAAGGATTTTCATGTTGTGAATCTTAAAACTCATGATGGCAGTGATACATGTTCATGTGAAGGCAGTTTTGGAGCGAGCTCTGTTGATTTGCATAATAGGCACATGCCTGAGAATAACCCACGGAATAAATGTGTTCTGTAATATGCGGCAGTATCGGACGTATGCGGCCCGTATCGTATAGCTGAAAGCTAATAATACGCAATTTAACTGATTTATGTGTTCATATTTACATGCTGCAAAATAATGAGAAATGGAAATCACTTGTGTGACATTATGGCAGAGAGGCGGCAAATGTTTCAGAGCCAAATCTGAATAATGCGGCTGTTTGATGGACAGATTGTACGAAAAAGAAAAATTAGCAGCAGGTTTTCTGACCTGTTTTCTTCCAGTGCTCTCAGTGCATGCAAACAGTCTGGGTTTCATTTGTCCAGGTTTTGAGATATCCGTCTCTTTGCCTCGTCCCCAATACAAAGGAGAGGAGGTGAGTTTAATTTGTGGTACTCAGCACTGAATAATTTCCTCAGTGTCAACAGTTTTCAGTGGAACTACTTTCTACAGAAGAAATAGTCCCTATGAAACTATTAGTCTGTGGATTATCCAGAGTAACAGGGACTGTTTGTGGAAAGACAGGGTTGTTATTGACTTGTAATTGTTCAGTGCTCCACAAATGAATTCCCACTTATCCCCTTATGCTTGTGTGGCAGCAGTTCATTAGAGGCAGGGATCTCCAAACCTTGGAACCACAGACAGCAGCGACTGTTTGATGATTAAAAAAGCCTGCTGTGAGAGGTGTCAGTGCATTTACATGCACTTACGTAAGTAACCTGGTTATGGTCAGCTTTCTGTAGGAAGCTGCTTTCTTAAATGCCATGTCAATTAAGAAAACTGGTTTCTGTAATTGGGGTAGGGGATTGGATAAACCTGATTCCTCTAGCTAGGTTGAAACCCAAACTGAATGAAGCTACATGCATGTAACTAATCAAACAGCAGAACTGCTGTTTAAAACCATGTTTGGATTCAGTACTGAAGGGAAAAGCAGTGTGACGTCCTCATAGCACAGAGAGGAGTAAGAGTGTGGCGGTCAGGGCAGTTGATGGACACACAAAGCGTTCAATGCTAGTGACCAGAGTTTACATCCTGTGACTGTTGGTTTCTTTTAAATCATCAGGATAATATTTAGCTAAACTTCACCGAGCAGTTTCCTAAAATGAAGCAAATCGTACTGTGACATACAGACCGGTGTTTCTGTCACTGTATGAAAAACTGTTGTTTTCTGCAGAAACCGGAGCAGACGTTCAACGTGGGAGGAAATGTTTTGGATTATTGTTGCTTTGACAGAAGCATCGGTGAAGCTAAAATGTAAATGTGTTTGAATTATGACTCATAATTAAGAGTGTTTTGAGGAAACTCTGGAGGTTTCCAGGAGGCTGGAGCTCCGCAGAGATCCGAAAATCTAAAACCACAACAGATGTGTTTTTCCTCTGTGGGAGCAGGTGAGTGTGTGTGCATTGATGTGTTTTCTTGCCATTTTTCGTGTGTATTTGTGTATGTGTGTTCTTTGATGAGCCTGCAGATCATTTGAATTCCTCGATGGTGTTTCCGTCTGTTTTCTCTTCATTTGTGGCGGCTGTGTGTCGTCTCGTCAGATGAAAACCTCCCATCTTCAAAGTGCATTTTTAGAAGCTAAGAAAAACAGCCTGGTTTATCTGGAGTTCTTATCCAGAGGGTTTGAGAGAGGGTTGATTATAATAATTATAATTTGAGCGTGATGACTGAGTGGACCAAGTTGGCCTGAGTCCATTGTAGTCTCTGCCAGAGAATCACAGTGTGTGGTATTTAATGACTCTCGTGGTTACCCTCCTGTCCCTGCTGCCTTTACATTTTTACAGAGAACTCTAAGGACTTGTTGTCCATGTTGGCTTTAAAGTTGAGTTTCAGAGTTCAGTGACAGGTAGTCCTTCATGCCATGGACAGTGACATAGAAAGTGTTCATTTAAACATGGTTCGTTATCGCGTGTTATATTACGATGCATCAGAACCTTTCTGGAACATATACAGTGTTATGTTTCAATTAAAATATTCCTTAGCTTTATGCAAAATTCTGAAATTTCTGAAAATAAGGTGTATTCAAAAAATATCTTTCTTTCTTGCATCTTCTCTTTTCCCAAAATTTTTTTGCAATATTACATCTTTTATTTTCTTAATTTTCCACCGTTTCCAAATGGAACAAGTAGATGGGAACGTACCCACAGCCTGTTCAGATATCATGATCTTCTTTTCTCTGTGCAAAGGACGGTAGAGGAGCAGATATTGTCTCTTCTGACTGAATAAAGTCACTGTTCCACAGGGGCTGTCTGGTCTTTGTAGTTTTCAGTGATCTGCTCTCAGCCTCAATCCTCAGCTTGACTTCCATTAGACTCTGAAAGTCCAGAGGATTGATAGAGGTGAGTGGAAAGACTCCTTCCCTCCTCTTTTCTCCCACTTTCATCTTCCCTGTCCAGTGTTTTGTATTTTCACCCTCCCCCCCCGGTTTTTCTCCCTTTTTTCCCCAGTTTCTCCTGATTGTCTCCTTCATCCCCGCCTGGATTCAACCTTCATCTCCTCTTTCTTCCCCTCTTTCTCTCTCTGACCGCTCCCTGTGTCCTCCTTTAGCTCCCCCTCTCTCGGGTGTGACTATAGTATCTCTGCTTTCCCCTTGGCATGCTGGGAATGAAAAATGGATCCCTCGTTTCATCTCTTTCTTCACAGTGTGTGTGTGTGTGTGTTCATGCACTACAGGGAGTGGGCGGCTGAAAGAGATAAATGCCAGAGGAAAGTGTGTTGATGTGGAACTACTTCTCTGTGTGTGTGTGTGTGTGTGTGTGTGTGTGTGTGTCTTGATAGATGTGGTGGAAATGTGTGTTGATGGAATCAGTAAATAGTTCATGAAGAGGGAGGAGAAACCCCAGGAGGTGATATTGATGGAGACTCCGACACACTGAACACATGGCAACAATGATACAGAACAATAAAAATAATCACCATCAGCTCCATGTTCGTGTGTTGCAGTGATCGGGACAGTTTAAAGCTGCGGCGTGTGCGTCGTCGTGTTTAAAAGCCCAGCGGGCCTGAAAGCTGAAGGCACACCTTCTGTTTCAGTTGTGGGTTTTTTTTGCTCGTCGATACTTTCACTTTAATCAGTCCCGCTGCCTGTTTACATGTCGAGGCTCATGCTGAGCTAGCAGTGAGGCTCTGGTGACGTTTGTCTATTGGTGCAACACGTTGGTCCAAAACCAAACATCTTTTCAATGGCATGAAATACGATGCAGACATTCACGTTCCCCAGAGGATGGATCTTAATAATGTCAGTGAACCCTTGACTTTTCGTTTAGCACCATAAAAAGTAAGTAAATACAAAACAAGTAGGGACTGAATGCTAACCCGCTAATCTGCTAAGCAGCCCGGTATTCCTGGGAATTACGATCCTATTGGACGATTCTGCACCTCACAGTTCACATCTGATGCCAGTTCAATGCCAATGCAAGAAATAGTGCGTCCTTTATGTAGCGAGATGGAAAGTAAGTGTGTGGAGGTATTAAGACTTTCATGCAGGAGTTCATGTTGTGCCGCCAACCTGCAATCGGTGTCCCCTTTAAAACGTAGCCACGATCTTTCACTAAATTATAGATATTACAGAAAGAAACTGCTGCTAAACTATATTGGTGTTAAACGTTAAAACACGTTGTCATCGAACAAGCATTTCAGAATGATGACAGGGTTGTTTCTTTGTGGAAAGGCAGTGTTGCTGGTTGCTCGGAAAGAACTGTACTTTGGCTAAATGCATGCCAACACGCTGATGTATAGCAGGTATAATGTTTGCCGGGTTCTCCTTTTTAGTTTAGCATGTTAGCATTTACTAATCAACACCTAACACAAAGAACAGCTGAGGCTGATGGGAATGTCATTAGTTCAGAAGATATTTGGTCATAAAAGAAAGTACATTCACTTCACGATGGCGCTAGAAGAAACATTATCAGCATATAATTTCAGTTTACCCTGACGGCGTGTCTACGTGGAAAGCATTTCAGCCGCGTTTTTCAGTCATCTGTCTCATGCGCGTCTGTTTTAATCAATAGCTGTCTACACACACGTTTATATCACCCCCGTAAAAGCAAATGTCCACTACGCATGTAACTACAGTGATTGTGTGTTGGGCTCTGAGCGATGCCAAAGATGGGGGACCGACACTGAATACTGTGTCTGAACGCATCCTGTGTAGACACGGTTGTCGAGAAAACCACAAATGAAGGCACAGAACGATAACACTGCTTGTTACTGTAATGAAGTCTCACCTCAAGCTTCCGTAGTTTAAAAGTTAACTTGCTAACGAGCCTCTTGGTTACTGCGTGGCATCAAATAATGCAGAGCTATAAGTGTTTTTCAGGAACTGTTGAGTGCTTCTGTGTTCACTACCTGTTGGAAATGATCAATAATCCATCTTGACTGGGATAAAAACAACAGGCTTCTAAATTAGATTCCTCCTGTTAGGTGAAAGCCAGCTCTTGTATGGAAGATATTTCCAACAGAAGAGAACAGTCAGCTCTTTTCTCCCGTTCGGTTATTAATTTCACACTTCACTTAGCTGTGATTTCTGTCAGACTAATGTGGCAGAGCCCAGTCGGGACTCTGATTGTTACCGTCCCTGTAACCACACACACACATCCATACCAGTATAATGAGCGGGAGCGCAGCAGGCAGCCAGGGAATGTTGTAATTATCATTCACAGGAATAATCACGCAGTCAACTCCACACAGACAAACAAAGACAATGCTACTGGTGTGCTGAATATTCAAATCTGCCAGTCCCATCTATTAATCCCTCTACCTGCCAGGCCATTATCTAAACACAGTTGTGCTCACTTCTCACCGCCGCCTCTAACAGACAGTGTAAACATCAAGGCTGCGACCATCAGTTAAAACGGAGATGCAGATAGTAGAGAGGAACCGAAATACGGATTAAAATCGACGCTGTGAAACAATTTAAACTGAAAAAAGTTAAAGTTATGCCTCGCAAAGCTCAGCCGCCTTGAACTTCGCTGTTTTAACTTGTGTTTAACTTTAGTTCTGCCCACAAATGCTCTGATTGGTTCTTTTTTAAATGGCTAACAAGCCAATAGATGTGCGCGGCGATTCAGAGGTCTGCAACCAAGTGAAGCAATTCTCCAAATGAGTAAACACTGAAGAGAAAATGCTTGTGTTCAGCACACACACACACGCACACACACCTCCACGCTGTTGTCTTCCAGAGAAATGTGTTTTGTCAGGCTGGAAAGTCCAGGCCGACCTATTTAATGGCAGATGAAACACAATTAGTGACCAGACCACAACAGGCCTGATAGATGATTGTGGCTATTGAGCGGGTATTGACTGTCTCAGGCCTTATGTTCACTGACACACACACACACACACACACACACACACACTCAGGCACACACCCTGCAGAGGACATGTAACACATAACAATCAGCTCTGAAACAAAGGCAGGGAGGAGGAGAGGTGTGTTAGACAGAGCTGTGTGTCTGTGTGCAGCCATGCAAGTATTCATGAGCTGCTGTGTGTGTGTGTGTGTGTGTGTGTGTGTGTGTGTGTGTGTGTGTGTGTGTCACCTGGAAGTAGGAGGTTAGCGTGTGCATTCAGCGGCCTTCTGCGTGTGTGTCTGCAGGCATTAGCTTGACGTGTGTGTGTCTGCAGGCATCAACGTCACAAGGGATGAGTCCAGCATGCTTCAAAATCTAATAATAAAAAGACACACACAGTATTTTCATTATTACAGTTCACACACACATACACACACACTAGTAGAACGCTGAACTCATAAATAATTACCTCCTTGTTCATTTGCAAGCAGGTGTTTCTTTTCATATTGCCCCCCGAGTGACGCCCGTGCTTACAGCTATATTACTTATGCTAATGTGTGCGGCTGGCGGCTCGTTGTGTGTAAGCTAGTTATGAGCTGTTGATTGAGGCGGGAGTGAACCAGGGGTTGAAGACCGCCCGTTAAATTAGCATCTGTTCTGCCTACAGTTTGTGCCTTTGGGCAAAACACTAGGTGGGTTTCACTTGACGTGGCCCCTTGTGTGCTCGTCACTTAGGAACATGGCACCGTACCTGAAGTCTAATTGAGTCGAGAGTCAGTTTAAAAAGTGATGGTCTGATTTAAAAGGCAGTCAGTTAAATGTGATTTGCAGGGCAGAAATGATGCCCTTGTTAAGGTAGGGGGAACGCATGCCTTTAAAAACACACTTTCCCCTAAATTACCAACCAAGACAATGAACAGTATCATAAATTATTTTAGAAATATGATAAAGACCAAACTCAAACATTATGAATGCTCTAGAATAACAATGCTTTTTGCCAGACAAACAAATATCTTGTTTTTAATGTTGCTTCTCTCTTGTTTCTGTGTTTTTATCTCTCGGTTTTCTTTCTCCTTGACTTCATTCTATTCTATTTTATTTATAACACCATCCATCTCTCTCTCTCTCATTAGCAAAAAGGCTTCGACTCCCTGCGGCCGATGGACAGACATGGAAACCTAAAGGTAGGACACACTCGGATGTTGCCATCCGTCAGCTCTCAACGATCCTTCTCCTCCGTCACTGCCTCTCCTGTCCTACATCCCTCCGCCCGCCTCCTATCACTCATCTTTAATAAGCTTCCCCTCCCATGAAGCTGATGATAGATGGAGAATACTTCCTCCCAGACTGTCACCTGTACAGCTTTTAATAACTGATTTATCTGAGGAAGGTTTGATAAGTGTGCATAGTCTTTTTGAGCAACGCCTTACAGTAGTTCTCTCTCATATCTTCACGTCTGCATTTAAAGCTTTCTGTGCTTGGTTTCTTTGATGCTTTTGGCCTCTTGACCAAAGTATATCACACCTTGTCCCACATGTATATCTCACTAACAGTACATTTTGTAAAAATAAAGTGGAATATTAAACAGTTCACCTCCGCCACCTTGCTGTTTCTGGAAAGACTGCTGTTCATCCAGTCTTTGATGAGCAGAAAGGTTTCTCTGAGCCCTTTAAGGACTTCTGGTCCATGTTGGCTTTAAAGCTGAGACTCACAGTTCATTCTTGACCTTGGAAACACCAGCAAACTACACAACTATACTTATGTCAGCTTGCCAACAGGTGGAGCTAATTGGTATTTAATTGTAAAATATGTCGAGCGTTGATTGACTAGGCTCAGCACAGCAGGGAGTGACGATAATGTTACCTGTGAGCTAAAGATTACGCTGTTAAGAAACCCGACAACACAATCTGCAGCCTAAATCAATTTACTTTTGGATTCTGGGTTATTTGTGGGTGAATTCGGCAACTCTGGCACCATGTTTTGTTCACAAATTCAATGACAAACTGCTCTGATCCGCGCCTCTGACCATTTAATGATAAAAACTGGTAGTCATAAGATAAATTTATTTGAGAGTCTTGTGTGTCTAACAAATTCTGGGACCAACAGCCCCTCCCTCTTCACAACTTGATATATACATGACCAAAATTTTGATTATCTTTTTCTACCCTAGATTGCTGATCCTCATTGTCACATGTTCCTGTCCATCATGTGTTTAATGCCTGCCTGCAAAGTTGAATTTCCATGGTCGTGTTGTAATAATAATGTTTTCCCTTTGCTTTCCCCTTACAGTCCCTGTCAACATGTACATTTAAGTTTAGTAACAGGAAGTTACCCTTGAATAACCAGAGTGTCCTCCTTTCATTGGGTTTGTTTGTCCTCTTCAGCGTCGTCACAATGTGTCTCAATCCTCTAACAAGAGTTAGAAGGAGCCAGAGCTCCTGCTGCTTTACAGATATGAATCCAAAGTAATTAAACAAGACCCAAATTCTGGGGATTATGGGTAGAAAGAAACAGTCACAGGGACAACAGTCCCTTAGGTTTGGAAAGCCGAGCAGAACCATGAAATCTGGGATGATAATGTTTGTTCGAGTTCACCACCGAAGAAGAATTTATTGAGCCAAAGTTACATAAGTGGTTTCAGATTTGCCTTGACAGTATACCTTGATAATAGCCCCGGCTCCCAGTTTGGAAATTAACAAAAGGATGATGATATTCGATTTGGCAGCTTCCCAGTTTCCCTAACCACCATCATCAGAGACCACAGATGCTTTGTATTATGCAGTTACCTTGATTCATTATTCTTCAGCCTTTGACCTCGAATTCTTTTTGTTTCCTCTCTGTTTTACCTTTTTTAATCATATTCCTCAGATGCCTGATTTCCGTCTTGAGTCATTGATCATCACTTTTGTTCTTCCGATGCATTATTCCTCATGCTTTTAGTCCTCGTCTGTCAGTGCATTTGGCTGCAGCTAAAATGTCAAATGCAGCTGTGTTGCAGTTCTGTTGGTGTTCATGTTACATTTATTGTTGGAACACCAGTAGCCTTGCAATGTGATCTTCAAGGGCTGTGAATGTAAAATCTAATGCTCAGTGGGTCTTTCTGTCTGACACTGTACACTTTGATTCAGAGCAACATATTTTGAAACTACTGGCCAGATTTGCAGGATAATTGCTGTTGATGTTCATGGTCCCAAAGGATGAATCCTAATGATTTTAGTAACCTCCTGATTTTTCCTTCAGCACCACCATCAGGAAAAGAAATCCACTTGTACTTGTACACAGGAAATGGCTAAATCTGAGGTGCAGATTACCACAATACTAACTGAACACGTCCATACCCCCCAGCCCTTTCTCTAGTTCCACCTGCAGTCCACAATATTTACTTTATCTCCTAATCAAATATACTCAAATAATGATAACTCATAACCTCATAGGCAGGCTGCCTTGAAATGTGCTGAGCACTTTCTTGCAACCTTTCCTTTAGCAACATACTCAGCACAAATTTAACATTTTTAGCATAAATCATCAGTCTGTTGAACATTTAACTTTTATTATTTCCACATCTATCGCTGCTTTGGATTTGGAATTTTTTCTGAACTACTAATTGGTCTGAATTCTTGACTTGTGCAGCCCACATTTAATCATGGTCATTGCCTATTTTATTCCTCCGTATGAATTGTACTAATACTCATAAGTTATGCTCTACGAATTACATGCCGTAAATCTCATCCCTCGTTCAGGTCAGAGGTCGGAGGCCCTCTCAGCTCCCGCTAGACACACCACAAAACTCCCAGGAGCCTTTGCACCAACCCGGGTCGGTCCACAAGAGTCACAGGAGGAAAGGTAAACCACGTCCCATTAAAAAACATCAGACACATGCATGAACACATATTTCATCATGCAAACAGCTTTTACCTCCTTTCATTTCTTTTCTGCGCTCTTTGAAGCTTTGAGCTGCTGTCAGACGGGAATCCTCTTTTTCCTGTCTTTTATTTTTCATCTCATCTTTTAATATCATCTCTCTTCATTACCTCTAACCCAAACCGTGCTTTATCCTCTTTCTTGTCTTTCCCACATTCTTGTCTCATCTAATGTTTGCATCTGATTTCTCTTCGTCCCGTCTGCTAGTTTCGGCTGATGTCGCGCCCTCTTCCTTGTCGCATCTCTTTCATCTCTTCCCCTCATCATATCTCCTGACACTTCCTCTCATCTTTTTCCTCTCACGAATATCAGATCATTTTGTGTCATCACTTGACTTTTACCATCTTTTCTGATGTAACTGCTGCATTTTATCATTTTTGATTATCTGTTTCAATATCAGTCATATGTCATCTGTATCCTCTCCTCTACCTTGTATTTGTTCTCCTTTAGTTATTCAAGCAAACCGTTGCAGAGATAAAAATATACACAGAACCTGCAGTAAAGAAAGATTCTTCTGTCTTGTTGGTTTATTCTCATTTAAGGGGGCGAGGATGTTAGTCCTAAATATTAGGTTTCATATTATATATTTTACATAATTTACTTCTCTGATCTGATCTAGCTCAGGTCTTCATGATGTTGTAAATGAACCATATTTCAAAGTTGCACACATTTCTTTTGAACCAAATGAAGATACTGCAAACTTGCTGAATAGGACGAACTAGAAGGGAAGCCTATCAGAACAAAGTCTGTCGTTTGGGCTTCAATTGAAGTAAAATGGAGACTGATCGCATATTTGTGACCATATTTTTAGTTTACAAGGGCATAGAATAACGTCTTGTAGGTACAATTTAACTACTCATAACATCCTTAAATTGTAAATTCTGGTTTTTGTGCAGTAAGTGACTTCAACCCAGCTGATAGGACTGTGCCAGTTTGTGTTTTTTTTTGCAAACTCTGAGGATTTCTATTTAAATTTGCTTAAAGTAACAGTTAAATGGCAGTTAGTGTTTTGAATCTAATCCTTCAGATTTGATTGGATCACTCAAAATGAGGTGTGTCATTAGATCAGGAGGAGAAGGAAGAGGAGATCCAAACACACACGTCTTACTATGATACTGCTCTGCTAGCTACTATGACCCTCAAGCTAACAGTGAAGTGAGGTTATATGAGGGACAGTTAAAAAATAAAAAGAATTTAAACATACAAAAGTGTTTTAATGTTTGACAGGGAGAGAAGAGAGGGATTTTGATAGAAAACACTCAAAGATGATCTTTTTGACAAACATATTTAGCACATAAGATACCGGATTAGAACTTGGAAACTACATTTTTTATTTTACTGTCTTCACAGTTTCAATTTAAACTCAGCTCCGTTCTGCATTTTGTTAACCCTCCTCCTCCTCCTCCTCCTCCTCCTCCTCTCAGGTACGTTAGTGTGCAGCGGTAACGGGACCGGCAGCAGCTCCACCTACTCTGTTGCAATGGTGGCGATCCCTGACTGTGTCGACAACGGCACGCAGACGGACATCAGCTTCCAGAACATCGTGACGCTGGGGAAGAACCGAGGGCATCACCACCACCACCACCAACACGGCCGGGGAGGCGGCTCCTCCTCCCCTCCACCACCTCCCCCCTCTCCTCCCCCCCCTCACCTCGTGGGACCATATGGGATCAATGAGTTGTATGTCCTGACCTGTTGTCGTTTTGGGTTGTCAAGAAAAATGACAAGTCCCCAGACATGAAAAATCAATGATGTAAGATTGGGATTGATTTTCCTGTCTTCCCCGTCTCTCCTCCAGCTGTGTGTTTGAGTACAACGACCCTGATGACTACTTTGACGTCTCGAACCATGAGGTGGACAGGCAGGAAGACCTGGAGTATGAGGTGAGAACTCTGCTGCTGTATTACCTTGAACCAAATGTCCTTTAAAAAAAAAAAAATGTCTGGCAATTTTTCATTCAACAGCACAGTTGGTTGTCAACCTTTTTTCAAGTACTTAACCCTTTAACCCCTACCAGTAGTTTAACTGGCATCCCCAGCTGCACATCTGTGACTCCATGAATACTACATGTACAAAGACACGTGCAAGTCATTTAGCCTGATGAATACATCTGGAATATAAAGTAAGCAGGCCAGCCAGCTGTGGTGCTTCACTTTTGCTGTGAGGCAACAGAGACTTGCTCAGAGAGGAAACACTCCTTTTTTCTTACTTAGTTCACTGATGAGCTTTTTTTTTTTTCTTTTAGGGTTCTCACTCATGTAATGTGAAGGCAAAAGAGGGAGACGCAATTCAGTATTTCAGTATATTTGAAAGGAAAAAAATACGACAAAATCTCATTTCATTTTTTGGAGCAGATGTGTTTAAATTTTGATCAACACAGCTGCACTGGCCATGTAAAGGATCACTCTTTAGGCGCTTAACCGAGACCCAAAGCTTCATTTTCAAATTAATTTTCTGACTCGTACACGTCACCACATTGATTGTAAATGATACTTTCAATAAGCAAATAGAGTTGCAAAGTGGGAGGAGCTATTTCGGGCACCCCTGGCTCCAGAGGTAAGAATCCCATTTATTTTCCCAGAGACAGGAGTGGAGCTCTTCTACAGCTTGGATCAGCATGAAACTCTCCTGGTTGAATAATAAGTACAAAAGATGATTGGGTGGAGGTGGAGGTGGGATGAGAGTGAAGAAGAAAGGAAAAACGGAAGGAAGGGAACGTTAGCGGTAAGAAGGAGGAGGCGGAGGAAAGAAATGGAAAAGCAGAATGTGGGATTGTGGAGGAAGAAGAGTATGAGCAGATAAATAATTAAGTGTGAAAATGAATGAAAAGGTATTAAAGAAAGGGAGGGAGGATGTGAGGACAAAGGCAAAGGAAAAAAGGGAGGGATGAATGAGAAGAAGGGAGGAAAGAAAGAAAAACACGGACAAAGAACTGAGCAAGGAATCAATGAAATGAGGAAAGAAAAGAAATACAGATATTTCTGCCTGTGTTGCAGAATCACCCACCGCCTTCAGAAATGTCACTGAAACAAATCGACTTCTACAAGCTGTCGTGTTTGTTGGAGAAAAGCAAGATGAGTGATGGTCTTAACCATCAAAAAGAGGCTCTGAGTTCAGTTTACAAAAGCCTAATGAACCACTGTGTTTAGCTGAGTGGCACTTTCTTCTCTGTTTCTGCTCCATCGGTTCACTGCTGTTTCCGGAGACAAACGGCAGTTTGGTCATTAAAGAAGTCACCTAAGTGGAAACGCTCTTTCTCTTTCTGGCTCGTATACCAAAGAGACTTCCTGTTCTCCCTAAATCACTTCCTTCTTCCTCCTACCTTTTCTTATTCATGGTAATTATTTCCTGTGCTCTCTCTCTCTCCTCCCTCATTAGATCCCCCTAAATGACTTCCTAATGTCCTACTTTCTTCTTTTCCTGGATTACATCCTTCATTTCCTCCCTAAATCACCTACTTTCCTCTGCCGATGCCCTCCAGCTAAAACCAGATAGGGTGGTTGTTGTAATGGTGGTCTTAACTGGTCTTTGATAGTCTTAGCTGGTCTGTGATGGTCTCAGCCAGTCTTTGATGGCCTCAGCTGGTCTTTGGTGGTCTCAGCTGGTCTTTGGTGGTCTGATCTACAATTTGATAGTCTTAGCTGGTCTTTGATGGTCGTAACTGGTCTTCCGTAGTCCCAGCCATCTATGGTGGTCTTTGATGGGATGGTTTATGGTCTCTGATCTCATAAGATAGTCTCTGTTCTAAAGCTTGGGACTGAGCTGAAACCTCCAAAGACTGGAGAAACCACATAAACACGAGTTCCACCATCTCGCCAGCTACAGTAGTTCACCGTCTAGTCCTGCGAGTATTCACTGCGTCACCAAGCCTCTACCATCACCTATTTCATGAGGTGACCGTTGCTGTTTCCTGTTCGTCCAGGAGGTGGAGCTGTACAAATCCAGCCAGCAGGAGAAGTTGGGTCTGACAGTCTGCTACAGGACGGAAGACGAGGAGGATCTTGGAATTTATGTTGGAGAGGTGATGACAGTTTTAGAGTTTATTCACTCATTCATTTAACCTGCAACTGACTCGTTTTTCTATTCATTCATCAATTCCTTACCTGCTTTGTTTGTGTTTCTCTTTCTCCCACTTTCACTTTAGGTTAATCCAAACAGCATAGCAGCCAAGAACGGACGCATCAGAGAGGGTGACCGAATACTACAGGTACACAAACACTCATTTAGACCCTGTTCTGGTTCTTCGGTCTTCATCAGGGACCATTATTAAGCCTCCCAGAGATCTGGATATTTGGCAACTTTTGTCTGGTTGCACAAAATTCTAAAATCCATAAAACATAACATTTCACTTAAGTGTTGACGCAATTCCTGCTGTTTAATTCAGACTTGACTGCATTTCAAACCATGTCCAGACCTTAACTCAAGGTCCACTTACTAGCTGTTTTAGAGCTTTCAACCACAACTCACAATCTTCTTCAGAGGATGGGTTTGCCATCTCCATGACAACAGAGTAAGGTCTATCTGCTGAGGAAGACCACAAGATGTAATTAGCTCCAAAAAAAAAAGCTAGGACTGTAAGTGGACCCTGAAATCTTATTTATTTTTTTGGTCAAACTTCTGTTTCCGAGGTCAAGAATGAACTTGCACTCAACATTATCAGTGTTGTTTTTTTTTTTTATAGTGTGGTGATTTAAAATGCCAAAAAACAAGATAAGATCTCCAAGGTTTTTCTCGGTCTAACTCTAAACTTTAAGCATTTTCTCTTCAGTCATCGGGCCAGATTTTCCCACTTTGTCATAATAAATATCAAACTTTAACACCCAGATTGCCGTGTCATTTACTGATCACGCTCATGCTCTCCAGAGGCCAAATCCTTTTAATTTTAATGCACCCATCACTTTTCCTTTAGCTTCCCCCTCAAGACAAAATAAATTAAATAAAAATCTCTGTATTCATAAATACTGAATGTTGACCTTCAGGGTAAGTTAAGAACATTTTCTGCAGATTGAAACTCGTGCTCTGCCAAATTAACTGGCTCTGCGGGGGTTAAAAATAGTTTCAAATCAAACTATGTAAATGTATACCTGGAACCCCCGGGACAAGTCTTGTCCAATCAGAGAGAGCTGTCAGCAGCCCAGTTACTGCTGTCCTAAAAATAGATTGAGAGAGAGATGAAGGGGGAGACAACATCGTCACGCCGTGTTACCGATTGCAAAATTATTTTATATTGCAAAATATAAAAAAATTATCACCGACATACTTGCTTTGACAAATCAATTGGCACTTCATAGTATTATGTCATACAGTATTATCATTCATTTAGATAAAATAAAAAATCTCCCAATTGAGGCATGTAGAACTGGAGGGCTCCTTATTAAAAGTGTTTGTGTTCAAACATTTATGTATACACACGTATTTATTATCATTATAACCTACGGTATATATAAATGTGTTCCATTCCAACATGGCATGTAGGAAAGAAAGTTATGATTTGAGAGATATAAAGTATTGAGTTTTTATGTAATATTCATACTAAAGCATTACAAAGTGCCATAAATATTTTGTAATTTTATATTTTGTACTTTGTGAAAGGAGCCGACAGTGGGAGTTTAATTAGGAGTTTAATCTTTTTGTTTAATCTTCTGTGTTAAATCAAAGATTTAACCCCCCCCACATGTTGACTCGAGCTCGCTGATGAAAAACGAGCGTGAATAAATTTATCTTCCTGACATTTCTCCGCTCGTTATCCTCTGACCCGGCGACTGACGACCTCGAGAGAACGGCATTAGGGAAGAGGAAAAGTTGGAATGTGATAAGAATAGACCCCCAGCAGCACCTGGCATCGCCATGGTTACCGGGCAGCGGATGAATAATGTCAGCACCGGTTCCCATGACAGCCGTCACCACAGAGATAAAGGCCTTTTGGACAGATGTGGTGGTGTCCCTGCGAGTCAATATTTCAGTCAAATAAAATGCCATAAAATAGTGAAAAAATGGCCATCGGAACTTCCAAGAGTTCTTCTTCCAGTGTCTTGTTTAGTCTGAGCAACCGTCCAAAACCCAACGAGATTCAGTTTGCCATCCTATACGACAAAGACAAGCAGTAAACCATCACAATGGAGAAGCTGACACCAGGAAATGTTCAAGCAACATGGTTTAAGTCACTGCAGGTAGATTTTTCATATTGTGGATAAATAAAAGGAACCATTGGCTGCCTGGGAGGAAGGAAAATAAAAATAAAATCTAAAACACTCTAGTGTCCTTTGGAGAATGACAGGTGGTAATATGAAGTAATTAATTGGCTAAAACATGAAAAATACTGTAGTTAAGACAAAATACCAGTAAGGGGTTTCTAGCTATGAATCTCCCCATTTCTATATGCATGATGTGACTTTTACTGATGAATATAAAGTGACTGATCTCTTTACCTCCCCTCATCCCCTCTAGATTAATGGAGTGGACATTCAGAACAGAGAGGAAGCAGTGGCCATTTTGACCAGAGAGGACAGCATCAACTTCTCCCTGCTGCTGGCCAGGCCTGATATAGAGGTGACGTCACACGACACAACACGGCTAAGCCACCGTCCTAGATCAATGCTCAGGGTGTACGGACCTCAGGTAACCATAGAAACCAAAGATACCAATACCTCTTTGACGCAGGAGACACACGCACTGTAGGATGCAGGTCCACTACAAAGCCTTCGTCATCCACACCACCAGTGCCGGCCATGTTTGTGAGACGAGTTTAATTTAGGGAAACAAACCAGGGTGACAGTTTGAGCCAGTTTAAACTCATTAAACCTCTTTATTAGGTTTCAACTAGGGCTGCAATTATTGATTATTTACACTATTAACTGATCTTTCTGCTATTTTTTAGTCACGATAGCAGCGTGGCTCTAAGGTCGGCCGGTCCACCACTTTGGTCTGAAACATCTCAACAACTATTGGATGGATTGCCATGAAATTTGGTTCAGACATGCACGGTCCCCAGAGGATGAATTGTAATCACTTTGATTCTCTGACTGTTCAGTTTGTCCAGCACTGATGTTAGCATTTAGCTCAAAGCACCGCTCTGCTTATGTACAGTCTCACAAAGCTGCTAGCATGGCCGTCTACTCTTAGTCTTATTATTCATTGTTTAGTCTATCAAATGTTAGAAAATACAGAAAGATATCCATCACAAGTCCTCAGAGCCAAAGGTGATGTTTTCAAATTTCTTGTTTTGTTCAACTGATAATCCAAACCAACAGATATTCAATTTACTACGATATAAAACAAAGTAAAGCAGCAAATCCTCACATTTGAATAGGTGGAACCAGCATTTGTAATGTTTGCTTATATATAAATTGATCACCTAAATAGTTGTTGATGAAGTTGACTGACCGATTAATCAAATCTGAGTGAATCCCTTTCTGTGAGAATGTTTTTATCCACTTTCTGGTCCAGAAATAGTCCCATCACATCCATAACTTCAGGTCTAACAGTGTCTCTCCTGTTTCACCACTCAGCTCGCCTGCAGCCTACTTTACTAACCTACTTTCTCCTCGTACCACTGCTGCTGCTGCTGCTGCTGCAGGTGGCCGACAGGAGGGAAAAAGATTCATGAAAGCCACAGTTTGCTTCACAATGTGGCCTCAGTCCTGGTTTCCTCCAGCAGGGACGTTACGTGTTCACCTCCTTCTGACCTTTAGGTGTTTATTTATCCATCTGGCTGGGACAGTTGAAGTTAGTAAGGGCACTGCTCACTATCTGAGATTTACAGCACGTTATAAATGATAAAATGACAAGTATAGTATTTGATATTTATATTATACTTAACTATATTTTAAGAAACATTATGTAAATCTGACCAGTCCAGGGTTTTCCCCGCCTCTCGCCTGCAGCCCCCTGCGACCCTCTAAAGGATAAGCGGTTTAGATAATGGATGGATGGATGATGTAATCTGTATAGTTTTATATGCCAAGCACCAACCTCTGCAAACATGAAGTTCCAACTTGCACAGCAGCAGCCTCACCCCTAAAACAGGACTCCCTGACTAACATCTAGTAAACTAACTAAACCATCAGAACTGAAATAACGACACTCATCTTGTTAGAAATTCACAGTGAGTTTCTTAACCGAACGCAAATCACTGCTCTGTATATTTAACAGTCTGAAACCACTCACATCCACGGTCAGCCATTTTCTTCACAAGAAAGGCTGTGTGTGTACTTTCTGTGTGTTATTACACACACACAGCCATGATAAATGTCTCTGGTATGACAGCAGGTCCCAGAGAGTGTGTCCACATCTGCTGACAGAGGAGGAACTGCAAGGCGCCGTATTCATACACGTCAGTTACTGCGTACATATTCACTGATGAATGTGCACGGTGTGTGCACACGCCTACCAAATAAATGAGCCGTCACTCAGTCAGTATTTAGACACGTCTGACACTTCAGCCAGTCAGATCTCCTTGTAATGAGAGAACAGGAGATGATGGACGTTTTATCGACTAAGCAAATAACAAATTTGGAAGTGATGGGGGAGCAGCTGTGATGAAAGAGAGAAATAAAGCAGAAACGCCCAGATAAATGTTTTATAAATGTGTTTTTCTTATTGAATTGTGTGCCCTTTCAGCGATGAACGAACTATAGGACCACACATCTGTCTGTCACGTTCCTGCTCCCGAAAGGTTGAACCCTTTTCATTCTAATGACGTTCCCTCTAGCACCACCCTCAGGACAAACTTTGCATTGTCAGCCTCCAAATGCATGTAGGTATCTGGAGTGTAATGAACACTGCAGCCTCTAGGGGGCACTAGCAGGACTTTAAGTCTTGGAACAATGACGCCCTGAAAGTGAACGTTCACTTTTGACCTCTGAAATAGTAGTTAAAAAAAAACAACCTGCCAACACTCCCGTTTTTCCCGTTTTTCAAAACCATCTCTCAGCGACCTCCCGTTTTGTTGTTTCTCCCGGGAAACTCATAATTTGCACGGCCTACAAACTTTATGATGAATAATACACGGATCCATACATTTTGCACGTTTGTCCGACATCTCCCAAGTTGCCAGATCGTCACAATCTACATGAAACACAATCTACACACACTACAATTTCAACCCATCTGTCACCTCAACCTGGCAACCCACAACCTGATTCAAGGGGCATGTGCGCAGCTGCTCGACTGTGACGTGCAGTTGAAAGCTCTAGAAAAAAGCTATTAAGTGGACCTTGAGTTCAGATTTGTTTTATCTAACGTTGTTAGTGTATTTCTCAGTGAAGAATAGATGTTATAACTTGCAAAATCAATGTGCATCCAGGCAGTAAAATGCAAAAATCCTATATATTGACTGGTGGTGTGTTTTTATTATTTTGTGATTTTGAGAAGATGGTGAAATATTTATAGCGGCAGAGAAACAGAATGCACTTTATAACAAGCTGCTGTGAAGCCTACTGGACAGAGACTGAGGGGGGAGGTAAAGGTATGAGAGATGGATGAAATGATGAAGGGATGATGGATGAAGAGAGGAAATTTATCCCATGTGACCTAGTTTCTTCTGTCAAGGTCACACACACACACACACACACACACGTATATCACACAAGTACAGATACACAAGAAGATGCATTGACATAGGTTCATACACACACATTTGTACTTGTTTACTTGTGAGGACCAATACTGACATAATAGCACAACTCCAACACAAATTCTAAGTGATATTTTACTTACTGTCAATAAGAAAATAGAAAAAGACCCAAACCAACAACATGTTAGTCTGTCTCATTCCATATTGTCTGACTTCCTGTTCCTCCAATGGGAATCCTACTGAAGAAGTAATATCTCACAAATATATAGTTTCGTCTTTAAAAAAAAGCTCAGTCATTTCTTAAAACAGCTGCTCACTGTAGTTTTAATCAAACGAACAGGAGGAAAACAGGAATAATCCTACTGAAACAGGACAGAACCAAGAAGATGACTGGAATAGTACTGGTGATTTACTTTGCTGCAGTTACACATTAATGTATCGGCAGCAATGGGGAAATTGAACGTTTAAATCTCTGCACTCCCCTCCTGTATTTGTGCACTTTTTCCTCTGCAATAGTGGCATTGCTTGAGGGATGAAGACCCCAGGAACAGCCAGGCTGAGCAGCATTTCTGACTGAGTGGCCGTAGTTGAAAATGCACATCAATGGATTTTCCCCACATATGACGGCTGCTGTATAACAATGAACAAACACTCCCAAACGTATTCTTTGCATCATCGAAATTTGAGCCATCAGCCCCAAATATAAAGTGCATGTGTTCGGGGAGTTGGCCAACTCAGCCAGAGAAGGACTCTATTGAGCGTAAAAATGTGGAAGCCTAAAGAACATTTTCGGCATATTCACCCAGTGAATAAAAGGGGGCTCCAGTTTGGAGCACTATTTCCAGTCTATCTGCCGGACCACCAGTCCAACACTACGGCCCACAGTGAATTATATATCATTGGCTGGATTACAATCCAATCTGGCAGAAGACTGTCCTCTCCAAAAATATGGCTGTAAAGGTCGTCTGTGCAGCAGCTTATTACTACACATACTGTATATTCGTTTGTATTTACAGCGACATCTAGTGGCCATAATAATTATGACAATCATGGGAGAAAAGGTGGAAGTCAGGTGAGGCGGGAGGAGGTTGGGGTGGATAGATGGGTCAAACAACAAATAACTTAACTTACGTAACTAACTTATTTTAACCCAAACCATGATCTTTTCCTAAACCTAACCAAACTGCGACGGTGTCACAATGTTAACCACATGTTTATTATTGTTACCATGACGACTCAGGTCCGGTACGCCTATATATGTAGTTTTGGGAGTCACTGGCAAACGACCTATTCTGTGGTTTATGTTGGAGGACTTGTTGTTTGTTACAGACAATCATGATCCCCAGAGGATGAATCCTAATGAATTTGGTGATTATCCAATTTTTCATAGCTCATGACAAGATACTGATGATCTAATTCTCATTAGCATCAGCTGTGCTTTGAGATTAATGCTAATATAGCATGCTAATATGCTATATGTACATATTAGCACTGACGGTTTCTCTTTTGTGTATCTAATGAGGTCCAATCTGATTACTTTGACAATTAAATGCCATGCTCACTATAATTTAGATTTTAACCAACTTGGTTATTAAAACTAGTTGGGTGTCTTTTACAAGATTTCAGCCATTTAGAAATCAAATGAGATATGAAATGTCTTTTTAATTTTCATTTTCTCTGCGTCCTTTCAGAATGAAAACCCAGTTGATCCAGAGGAGGACATGGAGCTGACCCTGGAAGGAGGAGGCTTCCACCCAAACCCTCGAGCCTCTTCCTGCTCCCTCACTTCCTCTCACCTCTCTGGCTATTATCGCCTCTGCCGGGGAGGAGGAGGAGGAGGCCTAGCCTGCCCGGGGGGAGGAGGAGGTAGAGAAGGTGCAGGGGGTGATGTGGACATGGAGGAGGAAGAGGATGAGGATGGGGAGGAAGGAGAGAAAGGAGAGAAGGAGTACGGAGACCCACCTGTTCCCCTCCCTCCTCTGCTGAGCCTGGCTCCTCTGCTGTCCAACAGCCAGGAGCTGGACAGCGGAGTGGGCCGGACCGACGACAGCACCCGCTACGAGGAGTCGTCCGAACACGACCTGCTGGGTGATCAGACCAGTGCCTGTAACACCAACACCACCAACACACCAGGGAGCACCAGGAAGTTCAGACCGGGACCCAGCCCCAGGTAGGACAGGGGAATTAGTGTCGGCACTAAAGGCAGATCCAAGAGTTCTATTTTGCCAAATTCTTATTATGAAAGCAGCAACATATTCTTACAATTTTAAATTAACTTCAGCCATAAGGACATAAACAACTACAAATATTGAGAAGAGCTCTCAGATTGATATCTAATAATACTAGGTTTTAGTATACCACAGCAAACCCCTCCATGTTTCCTGTGCCCAGGCCTAGTCCTAGACCCAGCCCCGGCGTAGGCCCCAGCCCTGGGCACGGCCGAGGAGACACCACCCCTCCTTTCCTCCACCTGCGAGACCTCCACCTCAGCTCCGACTCCCTCCCTGGCCTGGACTGGACTGCTGGAGGAGGAACAGGAGGAGCAGCGTACAGCCCCCACCACCATCACCACCACAAGGTATATTGAAATGAGGTCTTGTTAAAGGATAAGTCTGCTTATTGTCACAGTCTGGTATATCTTCTTCCTCTAAAACACATCAATGAGTCACATTGTTGCACTGGGTGACATGTTCCTTCAATGAGGTGTTTTTATAGATTTATGTCTTTGTTAGGAACCAATGGGCTGGGAGCTGAGAGCCACAGACAGGAAGTCAGAAAGTACTGAGAGATGGACTAACATGTTGTTGGCTTTGGGCTTTTTATGGGATTTGCTGACAAGAACAAAAATATAGAATATAGCTTGACTGATATGACCCCAATGACTCAGATGGACTTCTAGGGGGATGCACTGTATGCGCTCATGTGCTTCAGAACCGAGAAAAACATTTAAGCTATTATCTAGAATGGTGCACTTCAGTCGTCTCATAGCAACAAGAGCTGTGACGAGTGCTTCCATTGTGTTTACTGCTGCTTGATGAAAAGAAAGAAAACAGCAGGTAATGTCGGGGTGAAGCCCTTTCAGAGCAATGTTTCCCTTTCATCAACATTCAGAATGGTTGATGTTTGGACACTTTTGGACAGTATTCCTATCAGTCACGTCACAAGATTAAGAGCCTACAGTCGTGCTAGCCACTCTCGCCCTCTTTCCACCAAATGAGCTCTGGTTCTTGAACTGGTTTCGTTCAGGATTCTTGGAACCTTGGTGCTCTCTAGAGAACCGACCCGCGTTTCCACCAGTTTAGAGCGAAATCATTGTAATCAAGGATGCGTCATCAACAGAGGGCGTTGCACAATGGAAGTAAACAGTAGGAGTAAGATGGCGGATCGCATTGATTACCTGCGAGCATTTGCGAGCATCTATTAATGATAAGAAGACGTGGAAGACTGTTACCACAGTAGACCAGAGACCACTGTTGCCTTCTCCATCCTCTCTTTCTAACCTGTAAAATAGGACACACCCACTGATGTCGAGGAAAACCTGCTGTTTTTTGGTTCCAGCTGGGAACCAACTTTTCGGGTTCTGAACCAATTTATTTTTGGTCGAATTGGTCCAAACGGTTCAAAATTAGGTGCGCGAACCGGAACAGAACCCGTTCCATGTTGGTGGAAAAGAGGTATCAGTGAGGTTGCTACACCGCTAGCAAGGCTAAAAACATCTTACCTACAAACCTAATTGCTGAGATCTGTAGCTGTAATTTGACAATTGGCTTTGGAAACTTGTATTTGGCATTTAATACACCAAAAATGTTATTAGCAGATTATTTGGTAATGAAAACAATAAGTACTTTCAGCTCAGAAACATATAGGTGAGTATTCTCCACAGAGCTGGATGTTTTATTGACAAAATTATTGTGACATGAAACAAAATATTGGGAGTTTGGTTACTGTAATATTAATCATAGCAGATCAGCAAAGTGATCTACACTGATCTTATTAGACTGTTTCAACTGAGTAAAATTAACCCGGAAAACCTTTTAATGCCGATAATTATTTTACATAAATATCTTTTGAAAGCACAAATAATCATCCTCATAATAGCGTGACATGATCAGTGGTATTTTATCTGCACTGTTCTCCAGTTCAAAAATAAATTCTAGATTTAAATTATTATGATTACTGGAAGCTATGAAAGCCTTCCATGGCCTGATGTTGGTTTCTGGCTGCTAACGCCTGACCTCTGACCTGCAGCACTACCACCACCATCACCATCAGCCCCCTCTGACGATGATGATGCCAGGCCTGACGGAGGAAGAGTTCCAGCGATACCAGGAGCTGCTGGAGATCAAGTGCCAGTTTGAGAGACGTAACGAAAAACAGCAAAGAGAAGCGGTGAAAAATGAATGCGAAGACATCAAAGCGGAGGTGAAAGACCAGGAGGAGAGAAAAGAGGCAGAGAGGGAAGGAGAGGAGGAAACTTATTCTTCCTCTGTGGTGGACGTGAACTGCAATGCGACTTTAAGTGAGCACGAGATGGCGCTGATCGAGGAGGAGTTACGCCACCTGGAGTTCAAGTGCCGCAACATCCTCCGAGCACAAAAGATGCAGCAGCTCAGAGAGAGATGTCTGAAAGCATGGATGATGGAGGAGGAGACGGTGGCAGCCGGAGCGGGGCGACCCGGCCCTCCTGAAGCAGGTAACCATGACAACAAGTGACACAGGAATGTATGACACAAAATCCCAAAATGTGACATCCTGTCTGACCTGTTTGGTATCCATCCATGAAATATAGCCTGAAAGAAGTATTTAAGAAGATATTGAGAAATCCCTTATTCTATCTTCTGAAAGGAATAGTTTGTCAATTTGTGGTTGTATGGGGGCGGTCTGTGTCTTGTCATCACTGTGACAAAGTGAATGTATTTCCCAAAATTGAACTATTCATCTAAGAGAGGACTACCAACCCTGTCCCCCAAAAAATTACATTTAACTACTTCAAGTTTTTAGCCAATACATTTTTATCAACATAATTAGACAACCTACACTGATTAGGTATTTCATTTGTTTGTCCACTCCTTTCAACTAAAGCATGATTAATGTTTTAATCGTTCTGTTTAGGCAACTCAAAGCACTTGTTGCAGGATACAGGACACAAACCTCAGTCTTCAGTGTCAAAGAACAGCACTTTGTGTGCACACCATCCACCCCGACTACCCAATGAATTCTGTCTGGCACAAGAACTTGGCCAGGGCACTCCCGTAAAAGAGATCTGTTATCTCAGTGAGGCCCTTCCTGGTTAAATAAAGCCACATAAAAAGAGCATAGCATTTCCTGGACTGGCAGTGAACACAATCCAGGCTGCAATTATATTTCTTTCAAAGCATATTTGGCAAAACACATTTAGTAGAGAATGATATCATTTTTAGGAGACTGATATCAACAGATAATCATTGGTCTTGCCTTAAAAAAACCTCAGTGAGTCTTTATGACTTATACACAAACAGCATTGTTGTCTTAAGGTTTTATTAATCAGCCTTTACCTGGATAAGATTATATATTATATTGAATATTTAATACATGAATATGTACTTTCACATAAGCTATCATTACAGCTGCATGTTCTATTGCTTGATTCCAATTTAAACATGATGAAACATGACATTTTTTAAAGTATGTTGCACTTGCAGCCGCACCCTCTCTGTGATGTCATGCTGCACTACAGTGCAGTCTTACATCACTTTTAAAGTGTGAAACCGTCAACCACTAGGTGGCAGCAGAATTGTGTTTTGTCACTCTTTAATAAGACCTCATGTGAAAGAAAATAGAGATTTAATGTGCTTATGTTCACTCTATTCACATAAGAATTACAGTTCCAAGATCCAAAATTTGTGTCCGTCTTTAATGTTAATAACTTTTTCTCTTTGGTACAATACACCTGTTGATCCTAGCTGGATCTTTGGTTAAAAACATTTGACCTAATAAAGATTCTGCTGTGATCCAAACTCAAAAAGTTCTTTGAGTGAGAAACGTGAAGCTGGGATTGAATTGTCTCCAAATGTTAAGTAAATACAATTTGTGGATTGTAGTTACTGTGCAGGAAATTAAAAATACAATGAAATGATTGAAAACAAAAATTCTTTACTTGTAGGTTTAGATAATGATAATGAAAATGACGACAATAACGACCCTAATCGACACGAGTTGTCGGCCATCAACGAGCTCCCGGAGCGAGAACGATCGGACGACAAAGACAGCACCAGCGCCTACAACACCGGAGGGGAGAGCTGCCGGAGCACGCCATTGGTCAGCACAGAACAGATCCCGCCTCTCCAGGAACAGGAAGATGAAGACGGAGGGAGACGACTGATTTCTCCGCCTCCCCTTCTCCCCCTTGGTCGCCTCCCTCCTCTGAACTCCCCCCTCACCCCGCGGCGCCACGGGAGGGACCGAGACAGAGATAGACGCCACTCGAACCTCAGCTGCTCTTTCTCCCCCAGCACTTACAGGAAGTATGAAACAGCCAATGGCAATGTGGCACACGGCTCAAGCTCCACCCCCTCTACACCCTCCAAGTACAGGTCTCCTTTATGGTTTTGCTTTTTACTGCCATTAACACATCTTGTTAGTTTGTAAAACTGCATGTATATAATATTGGATATTATGCTGGGTTTGTTTCCATCATCAGATCTCTGACCAGAGAGGCGGGGTCACCTTCAAGAAGGGGTGTGGCTGATGGAGGGCGGGGCTCCAGAGCAGGTACACAATGCATGCTTCTCCAGTTGAAGCACTTCAAATGCTACCTGCTACTACGATGTTTTAATTAGCTCACACAAAACTAGTCTGTGGACATCGGCTCATTGTCAAGGACTAGAATAGTTCTGCTAAAGTTTTAGTTGCCCATAAAAAGCCAGTTACATGCAAAAGTTCCTCAGCAGTGCCATGGCCTGCAGCAGGACACTTAATGGCCACAAAAATTCCTGGGTGCAAGAAGGATGCGGCCCCTGAATTGAGACACAGCTAACGTTTCTTGGTGTCAAACACTGACTATAAAGATAACTGTGTTTGTTAACAAGAAAACTCCAAACGGTACCCTTAAATTTGACTTTCATGGTTTATTTTTTGTTCTTGTTTTTGACTATTACCACTGCAGGTAGAGCCCCCGACAGGCCCGGAGGTGGAAGTGCAGAGTCCAGTCCCTATTTCACCAGAAGACACCACAGCCACAACAAACCATTAGAGCGCTACCAGAGCTGCATGACCCTGCCCTCTGAGGGCCTGGTGGACCCACTGGACCGAGTGAGAGACAGAGCGAGGGCCGAGGGCGAGGAGAGAGGCATGGGCACAGGCAGCAGCGGCCCAGCCAGCCCCAGGAGTGTGAACAGCGCTCCCTGTGGTCTGGAGGACCACCATACGGGCGCCTCGCGGTTAGGACTGGCCCTACCGCTCGGACTGACACACTCATCACCAACTGCCTCACCACAGCGCATGGAGTGGAAGGTAAATGTTGTGATGATACTGATAGTAATGAAGAGAAGTTGGCCAAGCGTTTCATCCCAAGATTGTTTTGGTCTGCCTTTAAAAGCTCGCTTTTTGCATGACTTTGGACAACAGGCAACTGATTTGTCCCTCTTTGTGTCCAGGTAAAGATCCGCAGTGACGGCACTCGCTACGTGGCCAAGCGGCCTGTCAGGGATCGTCTCCTGAAGGCCAGAGCCATGAAGATCAGAGAGGAACGCAGCGGCATGACGACCGACGACGACGCAGCCAGTGAGATGAAACAGGTAGAGTCTGCACAGTAATCACAGCTTGTTTTAGTTAACCTCAAATATTCACCTCTGATATTATTTAGAACTTAATTAGTCTGTTTGAGTTCCTTATCTAACTTACATCTCACGTTATCATTATTATTCTTAACTTTATTTGGAACTAAATCACTTGAATCCCTTATTTCTACACAGTGTGACAAACTGCTCATTAAACCAGTGATAAACGTCTTTCAAACTGTGCTCCAACAGGGCCGATACTGGAGCAAAGAGGAGAGGAAGCAGCAGCTGCTGAGAGCCAGAGAATACCGACGAAGAAGAGAGTTCATGATGCAGAGCCGCCTGGACTACCTCAGAGGAGACCGGTACAGTACCAAAAGTCCAGTTCTAGTTTATACCACTGCGAGAACATATTGAAGTTAAATGTACGGTCATCTAACTTTTACATTCTTTATCTAGTCATTAAATATTTTGAATGTATTATTATTATTAGGTACACTTGATTTACACGGTGTTGGTAGAGATTAGAGGTTATTAGGACATGTTTAAAACATTTTTATTGTTTTTAAATAGTAAATAGTTTTCTTTGTGGTTTGTCTCAGAGTTTACCCATCTCTGTGTTCACCATGAGATGTGAAGGTTAATTCAACAACAAAATCCTCTTACCTGCCTCTGCTAAGATGCCATGCAGTGTGAAAATTCATTAAAACATCCCAAAGACAATCTCCTCGTTAATCCAAACTAATAATCCGTCAGTCAAACTTCATTTATGGAAATCCCAAATCATGAAACACTGAAACGAACAGTGAATCATCTTTTGTCTGTTGGTCGTTGCCAAACAAAGGTTGACAGAGTGTGTACAGACGTTAATCAGCATCACCAACACCTGTGAGCTCAGTGAAAACCTGTGAGTGACATGTTGTTTCAAAACTTTATTGACTTTTTATGTGAGGCTGCAAGATGAGACTTGAAGCTTGCATAAAGTAGTTCACTGGGTGCTGAAAGACATTTTACAAAGTAAACTGTCTGAAAATCAAACCTGCAAGCTTTGCTGATTCCTTTTATTTATTTTATTTTTTATTTTGCATAGCAGGGTTGCAGTTCACTAATTGTCCCACTAGTTGTTCACTAGTCCCTGCTCACAGCTGTATTATCGAGCAGTGATTACATAACTTTGACTAAAAGGAAGAGACTGAAGGAAACAAATGGCTGTCTGGAAAGTGTACTTAAAAATAATAAATTTGCATTGACAACAGGTTGAATTACTCTTACTGCCTAGCAGATTTTTTCAGTAGGTTTAAAAAGAATAAGATTTACGAAGTCCTGAAAGATAACATTTTTTCATTTTGCACATGATAGTAATGTGATGGCACAAGATACGGACGTTGTTCGTCCAAGATATCTTTTGGGGCTCGGTAGGAACCGGTCAAAACAGACAAAAAATACTTTAACAAGTAGATTTTTGCAGTTTATCACATTACAGGAAGTCATTTGAGTCAATGTCAAAAATATAGCTTAATGCAGGTTTGAGTCGTGCTTTGGAATATGTTTGGCAGTAATTCAGTTACTGGGATGAAATACGGAGTCCTGAAGGATAATATTATATGTCTTGACTTATTAATAGGATAAGATATTAACTTGTACGCCCAAGATATTAGAGCTGAAAATAATAACTTGTGCCTGGAAGATAAAAGATATAATCTTTCAGGAGTTCGGGGGCTATGTATGAAATGTGTAAAGCCATTACAGATTTAGTTGATGTCTATTAAAATACAGACAGTGGTCTTAATCAGTATTATCTCTTATATCTTTTATGTCCAGGGACACTTTATCATCAGCAGGGGGCACTGATGATCCCCGTTCATCCCAGACCGCCCAGCTGCACCCCCGACAGGACTCCCCCAGCAACAACATCCTGCTACTGAGCCAGAAGAAGATCATGAAGAAGAGGAATCGTCGCATCCTCGACAACTGGATCACCATCCAGGAGCTGCTGGCTCACGGCTCGAGGTCACCGGACGGAAAGAAAATATACAACCCTCTGCTTTCTGTGACCACGGTGTAATCTGAGGACAGAGAAGAAGAAGAAGAGGAAAAGAGGGAAGAAACTGACAATACAAAAAGATCAATGTTTCAGATTCCTTTCAGCTGAAAGGAAGATAGAAATTTGGAGAAAAGGTGGAGGAAAAGACAACCTGAAACATCTTTCATAGCGAGGACAAGCAGAATGACAAAGGGGAGAACGAGGAAGATACAAAGAAGTAAAGGAAGCAAGAGGATGGAGTATAAGAGAAAAAAGGAATATGTCAGAGAATAGCCCTGAAAAGGTAGAGATGACTCTAAAAAGTTGGAGTTAATGCCAAACACGCGGCAATAGCCTCGAAAATAATCAGGAATAAACCTGAAAAACTGTGCTTTACAACTTTTCATGTTAGAAAACAAGTCCTGGATTTATTTTCCAGGCTGAATCTGGAAACAGTGCAGTGATAAGCGCCATTGCTTAATTCTTCTGCTGGTACTGGACTGGAACCTGATGGGAACTGGGTTTTTCAACGTCTCTCCTTTATGACGTCCCTTCAAACTTAGTGAAGATACTTTTAAGAAGGGACCAGCTTTGAAAGGCAAAGGGACAAGTTTGTTCTGGTTCTCTGCCCCCCTTTTGGAGCTCATGAAAATGTTCCATGATAGACTAGCAGGTAGAGAGACTATTCTCTGGACCTGAAGGACATGGTTTTGGTCTCATAGTCTCTCCTAGTGTATTCAGACAGAGTGCAAGGCAAATTTTACATATGCTGCAATTGCATATAGTGTCAAAGGACATGAGTGGGCATGAAGAGATGCAAATTTGCCCGTGGTGGTGCAAACTAAGACAAGATGCCTGTGTGAGTTAAAAATGTTTTAACTTTATGAATCTTGTTCATAAATGTAGAGCAAGGAAAAAGGTGAGATACTGGAGGGAAACGGCTTCTGAGATCACTCACATACTCAGCTGAACGCACACAGTCGGTTGCTGGCTAGCTTCTAGCTAACATACAGATACATTGGCTGTTTGGGGAGAATAAACCCAGAGTGCTGACAGTCCAGTGGTCCAGTTCGCGCAAAATCAGTGTCAGGCAAAATAGACTCAGCTTTTCTGTCTGAACCATTAGACTGTATATAAAGATGGACGACATGACAGCTCCCCAAAAGTGACCTGGATCGCCCCCTGGTGGCTGGCTGCAGTATAGGTCATATAAACCCCGCCCCCTCCATGGGACAAACTGAAAAATCAAAGTACACATCAAATAAAATTTCTCGAAAGATGGTTTATGTCATTTTAGGTAGCTCTTATCACACTGTTTGTTGTGGGTTTTTTTGGATAAATTTGGTTTTAATTAGTTATTTGATGCTATAAAAAGGGGGTGTGACGTCATGATTGACAACTTGGTGGTGAGCTCGTGATTGGTTCGGGCGGGTGTATGGGCGGGAGCTCGATACCGATCACTACTGCGCAGACTTTGGCTCCAAATGATGTCACTAGCGCAGAATGGCAGCGCCCATATCCGGGATATTTTGGCTTCATTTTTGTACAGTGGGAGGAAGTGGAGACGCGTCGGCCATCTTTATATACAGTCTGTGGTCTGAAAACCTTGAGCAAGGCTATGAATGTCAACCTGCTCGTCGCTGCCTCCTCTGGTTAAAACACCACATTAACTGCAGTGTGATATGTGACAATACAGTTTCACTGGAGTACGGACACTGAAATGCTCCACAGAACATGTAGATAGGATGACGACCTTTGAACTTAACGTACTTTGTTTTCGTATAAAAAGAGACGTTTCAAAAGATTCAGAGAAAAAGTCGAGTGATTTTTAGCTCTGCAGACTTTTGCTTCACGTCTCAGAATCTAAGCGACTTTATTCTCCGTGGACAATAAATGTACAGAAATGTATGGTGGTGACGCTGGTGCAGAAACATATAGACAAAATAATCATGAAGTATTATTGATAGACACAGTGGAAGATATTCAACCAGTATGTGCATTAAAGGACAAATCCCCACTTTTATATCTGGCTGTCAGATGTCATTGATCTGTGACAAAGGGTTGTTTTACTTCTCACTTGCCTTTTAATTTACAGGTGCATCATTTGCAAACCACTTTCCCAGAATGCCTTTTGAGACTCCTGAGCGGATCGGGGACACCTGAGCCATGCATTACACTTTGGGCTATTTTCTGCTCCTGTGAGAGTAGACATTGGTCTCTCTCTCGTCTCTTCTCTGAGAATTTCTTCCTGTATGACCACAATTTTTTAAAAACCTTTGTTTTTTTTTAACCTTGTTATATGTTCAATTCTTATTAAGTCTCTTAACTTTATTGCTTGTTTTTGCTTGGCAGCAGGATGGTTCACAGCGTGGTTTGGGCTTCAGAGAAGGCTGGTTGTGTCCATCATTGTGTTGGACCCATGTAAAATGAGATATTAATACTGAGTAATGAAATGCATGAATTAAGTATTGAACGTTGTGGATTATTGGACATAATTCTTGAATCTAAAGTGGTGTAGTGTACAAAGCCTCGTGCAGACATTTTTAGTAGTGAAAGATGTGAAAACTGCTGAGTAAATTCAATTAAAATGAAGTGACATGAGATGTATGACGTGTTCCCTGGTATTTCTGTGAATCACATAATAAGCTTGTCTGAGGGCAGGCAAGAGGAGAGGAGTAAAAAATATTAAAAAGCAATCATCAAGAGGCACAAATACATTAATAAATTGTTTGTTGGGTAACATTACCTGCATAAAAAGAGAAAAAAGATCCCCACACACTGCGGTCTTGTTCTCAATATTTATTTTCTTCTACATGCACATGACTACATGACCACAAACAACCTTATGAAGACCATTTGGGGTTGAAACCTTGTCATGTACACGTAGAAGAAAAAGAATTGGGAACAAGACAGCAGTGGGTGGGTACTGTGTCCATGTTATGGCCGACTACGGCGAACGGACCAAAACATTTCCATCAGCAGAAACGTGCTGCAGCTTCAGAAACAATGCCAATGCAAAAACACGTTCCGTTGTGTTATCTGCATATGCAGCATTTTTCTGTTGCATTACTGTACACTGTGTACTGTCACTGCGACCTAAAGTTTGGACATATTTCAGAACTTTTTGCTGCAAATATAAGGCCTCAAAAAACGATTTGCTTTGTTTCCATAAAGTGCTTCCCAGAGGATGATCCCTTTCCGACACTCACAAAATCTCAATTTCATGCACCAATCTTGTAATCTAATGGAATAATTACCATCACATTTCTTTAAAAACTTTACATTTCCAGCTCCACTAATGGTAAAACTCCCAGATCAGTGAAATGATCCGCATGTTGTTTGTTCTGTCCAACACTAAGGGCGTTTTCACACCTAACCTGTTTGGTTTGGTTAAAACGAACCCTGGTGCGTTTGCCCGGTTAGTGTGGTTCGTTTGGGCCGGTGCGAACACAGTAATCGGACTCGGATGTGGACCAAAACAACCGTACCAAGACCATCTAGAAGAGGTGGTCTTGGTCTGGTTCTAAACGAACTCTGGAGTGGTTCGTTTGTGGTGGGAACGTGATCCAACCCAACTATGCGGTGTACTTCGCAAGTTTGAGCTAATCGGCTCCTGTAGCCAGGTGAGCTTTGCATTCTGGGATGCGGCAGAGCAGCAAACTGTTTCTAGCAGCAGCAGCGAGCCAGAGAACGAACCAGCAATGTTTCTCTCACAGAAATATGCTCCAGTTCACAACACTGTATTTACTTTCTTCTTCTTCTTTGGTTTTACTGGCGGACTACAAACCAACGTCAATGGTGCATGCCGCCACCTGCTGTTACCACGTGTAACATCCCCAGAGACATCTGACCAATAAGCCGAGTGAACGTTCTCACGAGGTTTGCAGTGATGCGTTTAGGGTTTTTCTCTGTGTGAAAAGAAACCAAACCAAAAGAGGAAAACGCTCCGAGTCTGCAAACTCATCAAATGATGAGCAGGACTAGCAGGACTTTACACTTTTTAGTCAAAAACACTGACAACACAATACTTTGCCTTTACCTCCTGATCTTTTGTTCACTGCTCAGCTGTGGCAGTAACCGTACACACCAACAAAACAAAGAAGAGAGTAGTATTGAATCTCTTTCCATGTCCAGTCAGTATAACAGCACTGAACTAAATCCAGAGAGAGAGAGAGAGAGCGACTGTGTAATAGGCTGAATGCAGCGTTTAGAAGGAAACAAAAGAAAACTGAGATGGCTCGGCCCAGTGAGTAACAAGCTCAGGGAGTTTGAGATCAGCTGACGGGGGAAGGAAGAGGAAGAAGAAGGATGGAGGGGACGAAGAAGGTAATGAGGAGGGTGAGAGAACTGAAAGAAAAAAGAAAAAGAAATGACAGAAAGTATGAAAAGCTAAATGAGAGAAGAAGATGGCCTGAAAATAATAGAGACAAAATTATTCTTGCATCTGCTCCTGTGATGTCACCTGCCACGCGCTCTACGTCCAATCCTGTGTCTCCCTAACCTGCTGCCACCTGAGTGGTTTTCTCCTCTCTCTCGTGTGTGTGTGTGATAGTGTGAGTGGAGACAGGTGAGCTGGAGTCAGAGCAGAGCCCCACCAGCTGCAACCTGTTCCATAATCAAGGCCTCTACTAATACTCAGCTAGTAGCTCACATTCCTGTTGTCTGTTAGCTTAGCCTAACGCCTTTCCCCTCTGTCCTGCAGTTCTTCCGGCTCTGGCCCCCTGTCTTCTGCTTGGCTCAGTTACCAGCCCTAGACCCAGCTTCCCAGCCCCAGCCTCAGCCTTGGTTTCCAGCTACTAGCCCAGGCTCCCCCGTGCCTTTGAATAAACACCCTGTTCGCCATATTCCTGTGTCCTCATCTCAGTCTGCACTTGGGTTTGCTAGTTCAGCCACGTAACAATTACACTGACTGAAGATTAAAGGAAAAACAGAAAGAAATGATAAAACTACAAATAAAAGGTAGCTTGAATGAAAGAACACTGGATGAGACTGTGATGAGACGAATCAATCACAGTTGACACACAGACAATGAAAACAGAGAGAGAGAGACAACATATGTGTCCAAAAAAATTATCTGCAAATTAAAAGAATAGTTTAATTGATTTCTTTCTGAAAGATACAAACATTGATACTGCTCTCGTGTCTGTGCGTTAAGTGTGGAGGCAGACGCAGGAGGTGATTAGCTTAGCTTAGCATAAAGGCTGGGAGCAGGGGGAAACAAAAATACACCCACCAACACCTCTAAAGCTCACTTATTAACATGTATCTCGTTTGTTTTGGTGACAAAGGAGAGGAGGAAGGAGTGTTGAGAAAAGAAGCCGAAATGGTTTTTAAGAAAGGAAAACTGGGACAAATACCAGAACAGAACAGAAGAAAATGAAGAGAAAAAGGGAGCATGAAAAATGCAAAACAATCTCCACTTACAGAGCAGAGACGGGACTGAAGAGAAACAAAAGGACAGACAACAGAACAAAGACGAGAAGAGAAAGTTGGCAGATAAGAAACAACATGTAGGCCAAGAGAGAGCGAGAGACTGTCTCCATCCAACCATCACAGAGACGTATTAACGTGTGCAGACAGGCCGAGAGAACCACGCTGCTTTTTCTATAGTGTATAACAAACTGAATGTCTTTTATAGTGTGTGCGTGTGTGTGTGTGTGCTACATCTCCGTCTGCAGCACCTTTACTGTTCATCTGTTCTGTGTTTCTGGTGTTATTTTCTCCTTTTGATTCCTCTCTTGCCCTCTTTCCACCAAATTAGCTCTGGTTCTTGAACTGGTTCAAGCTCTCTAGAGAACCGGCCCGCGTTTCCACCAGTTTAAGCGGAACCAGAAAGTATTGAGAGTCGGACTAACAGTGTTGGTTTGGGGCTTTTCATGGGGTTTGTTGACAGTACAGTATGTCACTATAGATAATGTCTGAACATCTACACAGAACAGGATGAGATTATTATTTATTTATTTCTTGATTTAGTTTTTTTAATGGTGTGAAACAATATGCGTATAGAATTATTAGGAGTTAGAATTAATGCCCCAGCCCTGGCACGCCACAACTCTGTACGTCTTGATTTTCATGTTTAGTGTTCAGTTGATGTATAAAACCATTTCAAAATAAAGTCTCATGAACTCTAAAGTCCACAGTTGGTAAAACTGAACACAAGGTCATTAGTTCTAGTTCCAGAGAAGCTGAGAGACATGATTGTAGATATGATGAAGGTTGTAAAAATGATAAGATAAAAGAATGAAACAGGAGGAGCAGCTTTGAATGCTGAAGAAGCCTGATGAAATGATCTGTGGTCTACAGTGACAGCTGCTGGTCTGATGAGGAACAACCAGAAAGTAGCTTTCCACATACACACACAACCCTGTACTTCTATACTTGTGAGGACCTTACCATAACCCTAACCTGAACCTTAAAACCACGTCTGAACCCTCAAACAGCCCTTTGAAGATCTGTCCGGCCAAAATGTCCTCACTCCCAAGGTCTACTCAAATTGGTTCTCACAAAGATAGCTGTACGTGTGTACACACACACACACACGAACACACACACACGAACAAAAACTGTTAACTCCATTCCTTTTAGGTGTAATTGTGTCTGTGACCATCACACAGGTGACCGAGTCTGACCCAGGACAGTACAGGTGTGGTTTGGGCAGAACTTTGGTTGAATTTTGTAGGAAAAAAGGAAATCATAGATGAATAATGGATGTTGCGGGGGCTAAGAAAACAAGACTTTTGGGACTCAATATTGGACACAATGACTCAATAAAATGTATAATTTTGTACCGTGCAGACATACTGAAGACCACCTGACAATGAATTCACTTACAATCAGGTTTAATGAGAAGTCGTACGTAAACGTGCAGGAAACCTCAGAGCCTGCAGCAGAGATGAAGACTGATGGAGAGGCGAGGAGGGTGGAGCTGTGTGTGTGTGTGTGTGTGTGTGTGTGTGTGTGTTTGGAGGAGGGACTCCATCATTTAAAGAAGTGACAAGTTCCTGGTTTGCCAGTGAAGAAGAAAGAGAGGCAGCGGTAAACCTTCAGAGTCTCAACATGAGAGTCCGTCACACTTTGATCTGCCTCGTCTTCCTCTGTGAGTACATTCACTTTGGACTTCTGTCACTCTCTCTTCTTCTTCTGTCATTTACAGTCTTTTTACAGTCGTTCACTGAACATATGAGCTCGTGACAGATTTGTGAACCCGTCCTTTACAATACAGTCCATTGCAAAACCTGTTACTTCCTCAAAATAATCTGTTCATCAGGAAGGAAAACGAAGGACACAAACTTTCACGACTACTTTCAGTTATTATCAGTTTACTAAGTAAAACTAAGGTACAGAAAACAAAAAGAAACAAGTTTGGTTCTGTCAGCAGTCTGCAAATATCACTGTNTCTTTTTCATCGTTTTTACAAGTTTGTTTTTAGAGCTGTCAGTCAGTTCTGTGTTCTGATAAATGGGAAGAAAGAGTGTAACAGAAGATGATGTTGAAAGTCTCACTGAGCTCTTGTGGTTTCTGGCTGTCTGGACTCTTTAACTGCAACATGTTAAACTCTATATACGTTCTAATATTATTGTTCTCTGGATTTTCCCAGTGTGACTCTGTGGATCTGTGTTGATGTGAAGCAGGACATGTTGGGATCAGACTGCAGCATCTTACAGGAAGTACAGACAGTAACTATTGTTGTTCTTCTTGTCAACAGCTCTGCAGGATGGAATCACATCTGTCCACACAGGAACTGAAGGAGAAGATATCACAGTTACATGCNTCTTTTCTTCTTCTGGAAGCAGGATGCTCTTCTGCAAGGAAGAATGTAAAGAAGACATTCTCATTGAAACAACTAGTGTCAGCGCTGAGCGAGGCAGATACAGAATTGAATATAAAAAAGGAAATGTTGTCGTCAGCATCTCACAGCTGACCAGGTCTGACTCAGGACGGTACAGGTGTGTTTTGGATAGAACATACATCCAGTTTGAAATCGCTGTATTCGGTGAGTTTCTACTAAAAGGCATGAAAATGTTTCTTTCTTGTCTGATGAGAAGTTTCACTGTTCACTGACAGCTGCTGGTAGATTCTGTGCTTCATATTTCATCACAACGGTCTGCTGTGAAGTAACTGATAAACTGACACACACACACACGACTTATTGTTTCAAGTGATATTTTTGTGAGTCAGAATTTGATTTCAGTGGCAGAAGCTGACAGATGAAAGCAGACAGTTTGGGACGCGCTGAAATACCTTCCGTACTTTTCCTGTAGACGTCAGTGTGACAGTTTTAACAGTTTGTGTTTTTGAAGAGAGAGTTTTCATTACGTGGTAATTTACCAGTATGTTTCTGATTTCAAAGCTTATTTTAAAATTGATTAAATCAAATCAAATTGTGTGCAGAGGGTGAGATTATGATGCACTGAATGTTTGCTGGAAGAATCCCAGTCAGTCCCAGACTGGCTGAACTGGGCAGCTCCCAGTGTAACTGTGGATCAAATCTGAACCTGTAATTATTGTGATCATCTTTAGTACAGATAGTAACTATTGATTGTTCATCTTTTCAACAGCACTGCTGGATCTTTCTGAAGGAACAATCTTCAACGAAAGAGCTGGAAGAAATATCACCGTTAAATGCTCCTTTAATTTCTCTGGACGCAGGAAGTACTTCTGCAAGGAAGAATGTGAAGAAAACATTCTTGTTGAA